>PVHX01006341.1:0-101764 GCA_004024805.1 Geosciurus inauris | reverse complement strand
AATGAAGTGGGACAATTCCTATTTAATGCTTAGAATAGTTAGTAAGGAATTCAAATGTGACTCCACTTGTCTGTTTTTACTGAGATACCTATGTGATAGATGTAAATTTTAGGTGACCATAAAGCTAAATTCAGAAATTACAAAGGATATTGCTATGAGTCAGCTACACAACTTTAGAACTCTCAGATTCTTTGAACTATAAAATATAAAGAGAAGGAAAAAAGAGGGGCCATTTATAAAGAGACTTCCTTGGAAAGAATCAAGAGCTGTAGCTGTTCTAAGCACCTAAAATTCCTCCTAGTGTGGGTGGGTGGTTGTGGGTCCTATTATTATTTAGCCCAATGTTTTTTAACTTTCAAGTGGAAAAGGACTTCAGTAGGACCATTTTGAGAGCTTGATGTTGTGGGGGTTGCAGAACACTGAGAAAGAAGATCTGGATCATCAGGAGGGCTGAATAAGCAAAGATGTGCTCAATGCCTGGGTAGCAGAGGCAGGACTGCCACTGGGTTGGGGGCATCCTGCAGAGCCTGTATTTATCAGGGCAAGGGACGTAACACCCTCCCTGTGGGTTAAATGCTGAGTCCTCAGGAAAGAAAGTTGTCTGTTACTGTCATGGGTGGACAACCCAAGCAGTTAAAGCGGAGGAGAGTATCAATGTGTTAAAGGAATCCCATACCACCACCCAACATAGATGCATTCGTTGTGGCAAGAGGGCAGGTCCACCCGGGCTTTGCAATGAGACTTAGGAAGAATCAAGAAAGTGTTACAGAAATGCCCAAGTTTTTGAACAGGCACAGAAGAATATTCAAGGAAGACCTTTTCTATTCCCTTGTCTCCTACCTGCTTTTCCACCATTGTTCTGACCTCAAAGGTCAGGACTGGCTAGAAAGTTGGTTGGACGTATTAGTCAAGGCTCTCAACAGAAACAAACTGAAAGGATGTTTGTACATGTAGAGAAAGAGAGAAAGAGATTTATTTTAAGAAATTGACTCATACGGTTTTGAAGGCTGGGAAGTCTAAAATCTGCAGGGTAGGCTGGCACTCTGGAGACCCAGGGAAGCACTGTAGTTTGAGTCCAAAGATAGCCTGGTGGCAGAATTCCTTCTGGAATTGGAGCAAGTCAGTCTTTGTTCTCTTAAGGCCCTCAGTGGATTGGATGAAGCTCTCCATGTTAAAGAGGGCAATATATCTTTCTCAAGGCCTAGTAATTTAAATGTTAATCACATCTAAAAAGTACCTTTACAGAAACTTTTGGAAGCATGTTTGGTCAAATATCTGGTTCTTGTGGTCTTATTAAATTGAAGCATAAATTTAACTACCATAGTTGGTATTCAGGGAAGAGGACAGGAGCCAGGCGATGGAAGAGTGGTGCCAAACACACTGCCTTCCTACTTTTGGCGTGGAGACTGAGGAAAGTAGGACAGGAGATTTGATGTTAGATCTCATAGTGAGTTGGATTTATTATGTGCTGGATATTGTAATTTTTCACATGTGTAAACTAAACTGGATCTGTGACACCAAGAGAAAGACATGATCCTGCCCTATCAAGAGAAGATACTAACATTTAAAAAAAAGATAATGGAATATCAAGAAGAACAAACAAAACAAGCTTTTTGATTATTCCCTAAGTATTCATGCAAATTATGCATGTGCCTGGTATATACTAAATATTCAATAAATATTCACTATAATTACTAAGTACACATACCCGTATGATAACTTTCAGTAAAGAGAACATAAAGTCTGCACCCTTTTATACATATTCTTTCTTGATGATCACTATGGTTTAGATGTGTGGTTTCCCCCAAATGCTCGTGTGTGAGACAATGCAAGAAGGCTTAGAGGAGAAATGATTGGTTTATGAGAGCCTTAACCCAGCCAGTGAATTGAGTGGGATTAATTGAGTGGGAACTGAAGGCTAGCAGGGTGTGGCTGGAGGAGATGGGTCCTGAGGGCATACCATTGTGGTATATATTTTGCATCTGGCAAGTGGAGTCTCTCTGTGCTCTCTGATCATTCTATGAACTGCTTCCCTCCACCATACTCTTTTGCCATGATATTCAGCCTCACTTCAAAGCCCAAGAAAAGCAGCCAACTCTCTATGGACTGAAACCTCTAAAACGGTAAGCCCCTAAATAACTTTTCTTCCTCTGCTATTATTCTGGTCATGTCTTTTAGTCACGGAAGTGAAAAAGCTGACTAAAACAATGGTTACCCATAAACTTGGCCTAACAACCTGAAAGAGTGATGTATATTTCCCTTAAGTGCTTAATAGGTGGAAAAGAAAAAAAAAGTTATGCATTTACTTCCTTTACGAAATTAAATGCCAATGGTGGGGCTTTGTGTTTTGGTGTTTCACAAAAGCATTATCCCCTGTACTTTGCTCCATTGTGGGATATATATGAACTGTCAGTGTCAAGGCTACTCATACTATGGCAAACTGTTGCCTTTGTTGGTGTTTATCATGATCTTTGGGGGGTACTATTGAATCTTGGGTATATAATTAGCTTGCTCAGTTAAAGTAAGAAGGTGTAATTAATAACTTCTTCCTGTTCTTCCTCCCACACTTCCTCTCACTATTTCTCTCGTTATAATATTCTTGCCTACTAGGCCTCTGGATCCTGAAAAATTGTCAATTGGATCAAATCCTGGTATTCAAAGGTACTTTTCAGATATTATTTTCTTGATCATGCAAGCAATCTTTTATGAGATGCTTTTAAAGTTGGAGATGAAGATCAATAAGAAGAAAATTGACAAATTTGACATCCAGGTGTAAGAACATAAAAGGTTTACATTAAGACAGAAATTGACTTCATTAAAGAAATTAAAACCTTCCAGTTAAAGTGTTAGTGGGTTTAATTTAGCCATGAGATTCTAGATAATCTTTTAAGAAAATCTTTTCTTTTGTTTGTTTTATTATGTATTATTCATAGGATTTAGCACTAGATTATACAACACTTGACTCAAGATTGTTGTAGAAATTTTTACTCCACTGTGTTAAAATATATGCCGAAGCACCTAGAAATAGTTGTTCTTACACAAAAATGAGATATGTGTTTGAACTCATGGAATCCATAACCCAGAATGAGTTACTATGGACTCTTTTTTAAAAATAGAGGTGGACTGGAGAGGGCACTGTGTTAAGTCTTACTTTTCAGAGCAGTTATGGGAAAGACTTGGCTATATCCTTTGGCAGTACACTGCATGGTACACAATTTGTGGTTAAGGTTGAAACAGGATTCATGCTGGAAAATCAAGTGGTGTCAGGACTCCTATTCTCATCCCAACCTACCACTTTGGAAATACGATACTGCCAGGTTTTTGAAAGTGGTGTAGAAAGAATGTAAGTTTCACCATGGACTTTTCAGTGCTATATAAATCAAAAGGCTTGCCAACCAGAGGGCAGAATGCCGGAGTCCACAAGGGTGCAGGCAATTGCTCTGGTAAATGTTACGTCTGGGAAATTGAAGTTGTGATGCTGTGTTCATATGAAGCAGCAGGAAGGAAATGATCCTCAGAGTTTCTATTGATTTAAGTGGCTGACACCTTTTGACAACCTGTGGCTTTTTGTTAAACCTCCAAAAAGCACTTCGTAATAGAAAAAATTAGTATTTCTTTCATCAGTTCCCTGGGTGATAAATCAGAACCAATTGATAACTTGAACATTTACTAGGAGCTGTGCTAGATATTAATAAAATTGAGTAACAGACTACTACAAAAGGAGATATATAGAAAGGAGAACAAATTTCCACAAAAATAGAAAAATGAAAGAGGAGCTTTAGGAAGAGCCCTGACCAGTGGAGGGAAATGCTCTCCGGGTTCCAATTCCACGCTGCTGTTCAATGTGCCTGAAGCACACTGCTAACTCTCAGCTCCAGCCTTGTCCTTTGTAGATTTAGAGATCATTTTTATAACAGTTTCTAAGGTACTTTCTTCTTTTAGAGGGAGAAATCTTCAACTTTAGATCCTCCAAATGTTGTTGAAAGGCAGT
Organism: Geosciurus inauris; assembly: GCA_004024805.1. Taxonomy (NCBI): domain Eukaryota; kingdom Metazoa; phylum Chordata; class Mammalia; order Rodentia; family Sciuridae; genus Geosciurus; species Geosciurus inauris. The sequence goes on along the minus strand of PVHX01006341.1, from coordinate 97,773 downwards.
TCTTAGGGACATCCCAAGTTAGGAGAAGGTAGTGAAACTGGCAGAGCTCCCCTTGCCTTGCAGCAGGCACAGGGCTTGCCAATGAGAAGACTAGAAGGTGAACACCTGGGACAGAATAGGAGGACTTCAGTGGATAAATAGGACATGCTTCCCCATGAGACCTCTGTCTGTCCTTCCAAAGAAAAGAGTCAGATCACCCAGCATCCCTTGCCAGTGGGATCAGCAGCAATGACAATCAGCACACAAAGACTCCCTGGCTTTGGGATGGAGCAAAGCAAGGACACAGCAGTATTTCCAGGCACAGCAATATGGTAAAGACACTGCAGGTCACCTTTATTCTCTGCTTCCACTACTTGCCATGTTTCCCAGTGAGAAATATCAGTAGACATATGGTGATTTCTTATGAAACCACTTATCGTTTTGCTCTCAAACAGCAAGATAATATTTACATTTATCATACATGATATCTGAAAATGCAGGGCCCTGTTAATTTTAATTGGGCTCCTGATTAGGACGGAGGATGCTGCACTGCTATAGTGATTTTTGAGGGCTTGTTTGAGCAAATGGAACTAGCAGCAATCAACATGAACACCTTTCTTATAAAGATAATAAATAAACATGGAATGAGACTTTGGGGCCAAATTGGAGTTGGTATCATTTAATTTCTTCTTGTGTTTCTGGCCAATTAAATGAATGGGTGCCTGTGGTAATTAAATGACTTTGATAATTAGGCACTAAGGATTCTTAAATTCCTAAATGTTAATGAATATTTCCCAAGAATGGTCCCTGTATCCTAAGTGCTGCCAAATGATTTTTTTCCTTCACTATTAAATATAAACCTAAAAAATCCAAACAGATAATAGCAATTAGAAACAGGAATTTGACTCTGTAGCATTTTTGTTTTCAAGTTTGAGTGGGTTGATGAAAGTTGAATATAAACCATATTTTATCATAAATTAGATCTAGTAAAACTTAATCCCTTGGAACTTGGAAGGCCAGATAGACCAGCACACAAATTAAGGGTATACACAGGGTGATGGTAGGAGATTCTGCCTATATACTGCTTGCAATGGACAACTCATAAATTCAACTGTATTTGCTAACACTTTGAGGCTAAGGCAGGCAAAAGTCCTGGACCACCCTAAAGGTGTGCTGTCCACTAAGAAGTGTGCAATGGTCCTGCTCTTTTTATTCTACAAGAACAGAAGCCATACCGAGCCTTCTTATCTGAAAACTATGCTGTCAGTTTTTCTTAAGATCAGTTTACAGCCTTTATAACTTGGTTGCAGGCTTACAGGACAAACCAGTAAACCAAAACAAACTTAGAACACTTACTGTAAACATTGAGTACCAATGATATCATTTCTATGCCTTATTTCTGTGCCTTATTTCAAGCATATCAATATTTCAAAGTTTATTTATTTCCGATATTCCTCAAGCCCTTACATAGTCCTCTTTAGAAGGGGAAGGAGAAGCCAAGTCAGGCAATTAGCTTTTCTTCAACACCCTGCTATGATTTGAACATTTATTTTTTCTCAAAACTTATAAACCGAACACCTAATTATCAGTGTGATGGGATTATGTAGAGTCTTTGAAAAGTGATAAGGGCGAGAGCCCTCAGGAATGAGATTAGTACAATGAGAAGAAAAGGCCCCAGAGATCTGATAGCACCTTGATCTTGGATTTCCTAGCTTCCAGAACAGTGAGAAATAAGTTTTTTTGTTTTTTGCAAATCACCCAATTTATAGTATTTTGTTGTAAGGCAGCCTGAATGAAACCCCCCCTCCAATAAAATCCTTTGTGCTACAGACCTGCCCTGCCTCTCCACATATCATAAAACCATCACCAAAGAGCCTCACAGTGATGGGTAGAATCTGCATTTCCACGGCACAAAACCATGTAGGACACTAGAACTAATCCAATGTATTCTACACTGTACTCACCTATGTGTGAATCAAGAATCCTCCCAACCATCAGTGGAGTTGAACCTAACCCTGTCATTTCAGGACTATTTTGAAAGAACCTCCTGAGACTTGATAATATTTCATCCATAAAATGTGAATAATAACCCCACAAAACAAGGAATGCTAAGTTTGATAACATGAAAAAAGGCCACAACACAGCTCCTGGTACTTAATATACTTAATAAATGTCAATGTCCTCTGTCTTTTCTACCTTCTTATAAGAGCAAGAAATATTTATCTTGGTTACATGCTCAAATTTGGTCCAACTCAGTTTTTTTTTTTTTTTTTTTTTGGTGAGGGGGATACCAGAGATTGAACTCAGGGGCACTCAACCACTGAGCCACATCCCAAACCCTTTATCCCTTGTGTGTGTGTGTGTGTGTGTGTGTGTGTTTTATTTAGATACGGGGTCTCACAAAGTTGCTTAGTACTTTGCCGTTGCTGAGGCTGGCTTTGACCTAGTGATCCTCCTGCCTCAGCCTCATTAGCTGCTTGAATTACAGGTGAATGCCATGGTATCCGGCTCAACTCAGTTTTAATTGCGCTGATATAAAGAAAATGGAATGGATGTGAAGAGTCATCAGGATATAAATAGTAAACATGGGTTTTAGATTTTTTAAATAAGGTTATTCTTCTCTTTTACATATAAAGACATTTTGTTCCAGCCATTTTGTCCACATCCTCTCCCAAAGGTGCGTTTCTTCAAAACTCACAGAACACTTGTGTTTACACACCATCAGTCAGTGCCTACTTATGCAATCTTATTAGATGCAAGGAAGCCTAGAAAGTATAGTTTTTACTTAAAAGGTCATGTGTCAGCTAAAAGTCAGGATCTATTCCTGCTAAGGAAGGACATATTGTGTGTCTTTGCCACAAGAAGATATTATGAAATTCAAGATGAGAAGTGATGGTGACTCTGATTCTAGGTGTATTTTGGAAAGTAGAAGCAAATTAATTTATTGATTGATTGAATGTAAGATGTAAGAAAAATCAAGGATGACTCCATAGTTTGGATGAAAGGACAGATTTGTCTTAACAGTTGGCTGAAGTGGGAGTTCTGTTTGGAGATTGCTCTTTGGAATACCCACTACGTGTGGCAGGAGACCTGTCGTTGAGACAGGAAATGTATAGGTCTGGAGGCCAGAGAGAAGGTTTGAACTGGAAACGTGAGATGGGGATCATCAAGGAATAGAAGAAAAGAGTCTCAATGTTGGAGTGTGGGAAGCTCCAAAGTGTAGGCATCACAAGAATGGAGGAGCAGATGAGACACACTGAGAAGTAGTGATTAGTGAGATTTTTAAGAAGTAGATGTGTTGAATTGTTGGGAAGATGTGTAGAAATTCTCTTGTGATATATTTTTTTTCCCTTTTAAGCAAGGCATCAGCTGAAGGGAGGTGAAGGAGGATATTTGGGAGGTTTCAGGATAGAGAAATGGTTGGACTATATACTCATTCATGATTACCATGGTGATATTCCATAGTTTGAATCTAAAGTCCCAAAGGCTTGGTGTCCCAGTTTGGTGCTACTGGGAAAGGATGGAAGCTTTAAGAGGTGGAGACCAGTGACAGATCTAAAGATCATTGAGGGTAAGCTTGTAAAAGGGATAATGGAACCCAATCCTCTTTCTCTTCTCTTTTGCATCCTGGCCAGAAAGGTGAGTGGTTTTGCTCTGCCATGAGCTCCCACCATGTGCTACTATAGGCCTGAAGCAATATAGTCAACTGACCATGGACTGAAACACCTAAATATGTGATACACAATAAACCTTTTCTCTTTATAAGTTCATTCTCAGGTATTTGTTGCAGTAAGGGAAAGCTGAGTAACTTATGGGGTAGGGTAACTTAAGCTTTGGAAACAAGGGAGCCTGTAGAGGAAGGGAAAGCACTTTGTGGAAAGTTCTATGTTGTGTGTGTGTGTGTATGTGTGTTTTGAGACAGGGTCTTGCTAGTTGGACTAGAACTCATGATACTCCTGCCCTAGTGTCCCAAGTAGTTGGAAGTATAGGCATGCACCACTATACTTGAAAAAGTTCTTAAGTTTGGAAGAAGAAGAAGAGCAAGAATCAATGAATGGAATAGAGACAGGTAAAAGACACAATCAGAGACATCGAGGAAAGAAAATGTTCAAGGGTAAGACAATAAATTACAGGTGTGTATGAATTGGGAAGTTGTGTTCCAATTCTACACTCATCTATTTATAGCTTTCTGACCTGAAGCAAGTAACTCAGCAGTTACTTTGATTTTCCCCATTTGTAAAATGGGAGTAATAATGGTACCTGCCTCACAGCATTATTGTGAGAATTGCATTTGCTAATTTTTATGAAGTACTTAGAATAATACTGGTTCACAATAAGCTAGTATTATCAAAATCAGAATTAATGCAGAGAGGGAGTTTCCAAAAGGCCAGGATAAGCAAATATGGGGAGAGACGGGGGACTGCAGAGGCCTGATCATTTGCTTACCTGTGATGGACTCTGCCAGATATGACATACTGTAGTAATAAGACACAGCTAAAATGTCTCACAAAGTGCTGGAGGCTGAGTATGAGCAAGCATGAAGTGTAAACCTTTGGGTGCTACAGATATAAGAGTGCTTCCACATGCACCCTGGTGGTGGCCACAGGGAAGATTTGGGAGAAAGGGAAGAGCAGCCAATGCCCAAGCTGTACCCAGTCCTACCTCCTCTATCTCTGCTACAGAATGAAAGGCTTAATCTTTGGGGAAAAGAACAACAAAAGTTGCCACTGTTGGACACTGGGAGAAACCCTCTGCATCTAGAGGCAACATATAGGAAAAGAAAAAAGAAGCAGCAGCACCCTTCCTTTGGGATAGAGGAAATCTGTGGGGTCCATCTGGAGCTCCTCTGTACTGGAGAGGAGTCAGAGCACTTGTGACAGTTGGGACATTTCCACCAACAAGTGCTTTTTCCCCACCACCAGTAAAAATAATCATGCAATACAGTGGGGACAGCTGCAGAAGAAGAGCCCTATAAGGAGAGAGGCAAAGGGAGACTAAAGCCAAGGAAGGAAAAGACATTGCAAAAAGAATCCTGTCAAATCAGCCCACACTGTCACCACAGGTATGGGGAGAGATTTTAAGCCTGAGGTGTGCCCTCAGGGGAAGCCAAATGTCAACAAACCCCAAATTCAATTTCACTCCTGGGTACATGAAAACACAATGCTCTTCTTAAGGTCTAGCTGAAGAAAAGGCATGCTCATCTTGAGTCATCAAAAATATTTACCTCAGAACCTATAGACTTATACAAAATGTCTGATTTTTATTAAAAAATATAAGCCATGTGAACCACCTCACGCCCCAGATTTATATACACTGCAGAGGCAAAGAAATAATCAGAAGCAGGCTGTCTATATCACAACAGGATGAAAGTGTCTGTTGAACAGAGAATTAAAAATAATTATGCTTAATAGGTTATCAGCTCTAATAGGCCAAAGGTGACAGCATGTAAGATCAGATTAACTTGACAGAGAGATGGAAAGAAGCTCTAACAATCAAATAGATATGCTGGAAGGAACAAACAATAGCAGATCTAAAGCCTTCAACAGGTTCATCAGAAGAGTCAACACAATCAAAGAAAGAATCCGAGAACATGATGACAGGTTGGTGGAAATAATCAAAACTGAACCAGAAAGAGTGAAAAAAAAAGTGAATAAAGGAAAAAAGACCCAACAGTGTGGAATAACTTCAAACAGAGTAACCAGAGTAACATGTGTGTAATTGAAATCATGAAAAGAGAAAATGGGACAGAAGCACTATTTGAAGAAATAACAAAATTAGTGACAGATATGGAACCACACTTTTAGGAAGGCCACAGAACATCCAACAGAATATCACACACGCGTGCATGCACACACACACACACACACACACACACACACACGTCTAAGCCCACAGTATTCAAACAGAGGAATATGAAAGACAAAAGTCCTGAAGGGATCCAGAAGAAAAGAAAAAAAGAAACACTATCTACGGAGAAACAAGGATAAGAATTAAAATGGACTTCCCATCAGAAATTATCCAAACAAAATGAAAATGTTATGAAATATTTAAAGTTTTGGTTGTGGAGACTGATTTGGAGAAACTGTCAACCTAGAATTCTTTATCTAATAAATAGAAGTGAAAGAGAAATAAAACCTTTCCCAGGCAAACAGAAACTGAAAGAACTTATTGCTTGACATACTTTAGAAGAAATGTTAAGCAAAGTTCTTCAGGCAGAAGAAATTTGATATGAGTCAGAAACTTGAATCTACCCAAAGAAACAAAAAGAATAGGAACCAGAAGGAATGGAAGAAATGGATGTGGGGGAGGGCTGGGAATATTCCACCACAGACACTTTACATATGGAGCAGTGTAAAATTATCAGAAAGTAGATTCAGATCAGTTTAACATGTATATTGCAAACCCTAGGATAATCCCTAGAATTTTTTTAAAAAGAGGTGGAATTAATAAGAAGTCAATAGAGGAGATAAAGTGGAATCATGAAAATGTCTTTAATCATAAGAAGACAGAAGAAAAAAAGAAACCAAGAACAAATGTGGCAAAGAGAAACAGCTAGCAAGAGGTTAGATTTTAATCACTTTAAATAATAATTTCAATAAACACTGAAAATATGAGTGGTCTAAATATACCAGTTTAAAGACAAAGATTATTATTCAAAGTCAGATTGAATAAAAAGCAAGACCTAAATTTGTGCTACCTACAAGAAACCCATCTTAATATAAAAACACAAATTTTTAAAAAACCTTATATTTGAAACTTAATAACATAAAAAACATAAAACAGTTTATATGTTAAGAAATACAAAAGTTTAAAATATCAATAAAATGAATAATTAATTTCTATGGATGCTTATGCCATATACATATGCATCCATATAGTATCTAAGGCACATTGTTATTATCTCTAACTTTAAGGACTAGAAAACTGACTTAAAAACTTTAATACGTGCTGTTTCTTGGCTAATAAATGGCAGAGGTGGAATTAACAACTGAGGATCTCTGATTAGAAGTCCCACACAATGATTCACTGTTTAGAACTGCCATTGCAGATAGTTGTGGTTATGAGTTTAATAGTGCCTGTGTGTCTATTGATTAAGAATGATTTTGCAATATTTTCTAGTTCTCCTGAGTGCATGCCTTGAGTAATTATGAAAACAGGTCCATTTTATTATGGAAACAGGGAGGTGGTAAAGCATAACCTCAATTTGAAATAGTTACAATCTCACATGCCAATATTTTATAGGTCTATTAATAATATATTTATAACTTTTTAACTACCCAACTTTACTTTGCCCCAGTGATCTTAACTTCTCATGCTCTCAAATGGTCTAAACACAAACTATATTATAATATTTATTTTACTCCTTTCTTAATACTCTTCTGTTTTGAACGTAAATATTGACTTGAATACCCATACCTTGAAAATATCCAAGTTTCTATAAACTTCACATAGGTATCAGTTTTTCAAACACTTTATCTATTACTTGTGTACATTTTGAATCCATTAAGCTATATAAAAACGCATGTAAAGATAAATCTAAGAACTGGAAGTAATTTTCTGGAATGATTTTAATACTGCCCCAAAATGTTGTTATAAAAAAAGAAGCCAAAGGATTAATAGGATGTTTATATTTAAATGTTATGGTTGTAAATTTTATATTTTAGAGTTTTACTTTAGGTATGATTGAATAGTCAACATAGAACAAAATCCTGTATTCCTCACTTAATAGTCACCAGGGCATATTTGGAATGGAAAATTGCAAATTCATTTTTAGCTGCAGATGGTGGTTGTAAAGAATACTAAAAGCAATCATAAAGCAATTGGCCTATAAACACTCTAAAAACAATAAAGTATATCTGGAACAAACTGGCCTTAATAGCACATACCACCCATTGTAATCACCTATATCAGTTTCAGTGACAAACAAATGGGTCTGAACTAGGGCAGCCATTAACCTTAACCAGAGATACTGGATGCTGACTGGGAGTGAGAGAAGAAAGCTTGGGGACTGGGGCTGTGGCTCAGTGGTAGAACACCTGTCTAGCATGCATAAGGCCCTGGGTTCCATGTCCAGTATCTTCAAAAGAGAAGACAATTGAGGACAAAACTTGGAGAAAAATGTGTCACTGGCAATAAGACATGTCCCTGTAGAGCACATTGGATACCACCCCCAACTCTAGAATTTTCCTAACTCCTCAAGCTAGTCTGCCAACTTTTCTAATTGATTTCATCACCCAGGTGGTAAGATAGATACTTGACTGCTCTTTCATCCCTAAAGTTACCATCATGCTCCATTTCACCCATTAGAGAGAATAACAAATCAGAGCCAGAGAGTGATAGATATTAACTGGGTTTTTTTTACAGCTCAGGATAACTGATGAGCTGTTTCCTCTCACTGCCCCATGACATAAACACAAAGGTGCTTGTCTTTGCTTTCAAACTGGTGTATATGTTTCCCACCAAAAGTATTTCCTTCTGTTGGTAGTTGGATAAAATCCTTTTGCATGTATCTATAATCAATATTGTAATATTATGTTTCTTAAGGGCTTACTACCTTTCAGGTACTGGAAAATAATTTTAGAGATATTTATTCATTAAACATTTACAATTCTCTCAAGTTGGTTTTATATTATGACCATTTTATGGGCAAAGATAGTAACCAATTGGAACTGATGTACCAATGGGGAGCAGTACAATTCATAGTATGTTTAGTCAACAAATTATTTAGTATTAATACAACCTAAGGTGTGAGTGAGGACTTTGAGACAGGTCATCAGTGTACAAATCATACACAAGCTAGTTGACCCCAGAAAGACCTGAGTTTAAGACTTTGGCAGAGGCAAGCTGCTTGAAAGTGTTTAAAAGGAGGGATACGATATAACTGGGGTTGTTATTTAAATTGTAAGAATATTAATAGCTTCTATAGCAGTTCACATGAGGTACTTCAAGAACCCAAGCCCTACAACAGCACTAATGAACATGAAGTGAGTTAGAAGCGACAGTGCTTAGTCTTGAAAAGGAATAGGAAGAATAGGAAGACAAATGAAAGGTACTGGCATTAACACCTGGATAGGAAGCAGTGGGGAATTTACAGAGGAGGAAAATATTGCATAGGTTTCATTTTAGGACACATGGCATGGCCACATCCTCATGGATATGTCTGGCAGACTTGCAGCAGCAGTTCAGTTTACCGGAGAGAATGAGAAGAAGGTGAAAGAAACAAGAATGCGGCCCACCAGTGTGAAGGAGTGATCAGAAGATAACGGGTCTGTAAGTGAAACTGAAAAGGAGCGAACAAAGAGACAAAAAAAGGTACAGGGGGTGAAGCTATGCTGGAAACCAAAGCTATGCTATGTAAGCTATGTTAGATTACAGAGTTTGAAGAAAGAAAAATCCCAGCAATATCTAAAGCAAGAGAAAGATCATGTAAGATTGAGCACAGAGATGTCACTGGATTTTGCAATCAGGAAATTACTGAGCACCTCAAAGAAGGCAAATTTGGTCAAGAGTTAGGAGTGGACTTTTGATCACAATGGACTAAAGAGTAAATAGGAGATGAAGTGGAGAAACCAAGTACAGATTATTTGCTTTCTTGCGGACTTCATGGTTAACAGAGGTAGCACGGTAAGACTATAGCTGACAGGAAATAAAAATGTTAGGAATTATTTTCTTGGTTGGACTATTTTGTTGTCTTTGTTTTTGTTTGTGAGAAAGTTAGACATGTTAATACACTGCATGTGAATTTCCCGTAGGAAGTTGTGTCCTGGGGACTGAAAGAAGGGACAGCAGATTGAAGAGCAAATGGAAGGTGAAGAAGAGAAGGCAAAGAGAAGCGTGACTGCAGCTAAAGGGGCATGAGGTCAATGAGTGCTCTGTGTCACACACCAGGTTCAAAATGCTGAATAGCAGACATTCTTTTTTTTTTTTTAAGATGAATCATAATTGAACTACAAAACTTTCCCCAACTTATCTCTTCATGCTGGTTGAAGGCATGTTGCACAGTGTAAAAAAGTCACTTTAAGAAAATCTAGTTGTATTATTTAGCCATCCGTGTGCTTATAGTTCTTGTTTGTACATCCTTGAAACCTTTCCAAGTGAAGCAGGTCTCTGGTGTGGCTCTTCTGTTTACCCTTGGTGGTAGCTAGTCCCCACATGTGGCTGCCATAAGTTCCTTTTCCCCACAGAAACATTTCAAGCCACCCATTAGGAAATGCAGTCTTATTTCCCCTTGTCTTGCACAGGGCTGTCCTTGTGTCTTGCTTTGCAGGAACTCTGTCTCCATGCTTGTCTACAGATGGCCCAATTTTGGACAAGTATCTTCTTATTCGCATTCCATTCCAATGGAATTTTAGCACTTTAAAACTTGTGACTTTTGTTGGGATCAGGAAATGTACTTTTCCACTCCCCTCTCATGCTACTTCAGCTTTCTTCTTGGTGTAGGGATTTGTTTATAGCATGGTCTGGTTGGGACAAGCTGAGAGTTCCTGCTCAGGTGTCATTTGATGGCCCTGAAAAGCTTAGAGAGATTTTTCTGTCAATAAGATTTTCAGAGGTTGTTTTTGCAGGTCAAGGGTTGAATTCTAGTGTCACAAAGTCAGAGGCCCCATTACATACATTTATATACATATGTACCATCTGAGCTTTTAGTTTGGAAAAATGCTTTGGTCTCACTCAGATTGCTTGTGAATAATTTCCAGCTCAGAACAGATCATGGGAATTGTTGGACTTTTAAAAAAAATTTGTACTTTTTAAAAATTGATTTCCTTTAAAAAATAATCCACTAAAGCCATGTGCAGATTTCAATTTCTGCATGAAAAGAAACAGTATTTAATTTCTTAATGGAAAACTGCTTCCAGACTTAAGAGATCTGTGGAATAAATGTGATGTTACTGCAGCAAAGGAGTGTGACAGTCACAAAGGAGTCCAGGCTACCTGAGGAAACAATCCGGTTATTAGATCAGGTGTCTACAAAAAATGATATGCTTGACTTTAGAGTAAAATTTAAATTCCTTTGAGATTATTATTTTCTGTTGTTCTTTTCTTTTTCATTTCAGATACTTGAAATTTTACTATAATCGAACTTAACAAAAGATATTTAGCATGTTATGTTTTTAGTTGAAAAATTTCTCAACAAGGCTTGATTTTTCATGTTCACAATTTTTTTTTCCAGTCATGTCTGGCTTATCTTGTGAGTCAGGAAAACAAATGTCATCTCTTACCAGGGACACAGCAAAAACAGAATGATTGATATTACTTGGCACCTACTGTGCTGAATGCCTGAAGTGGAAGTCTGTGGATCAAAGGCAGAACCAGAATGGCTGATCATCTGTATACTGAGTTTATAACCAGACAGCCATTGTTCTGATGAAAATAGATAGACTGTGCGTGTGCTGAAACTTAAATACAGTATGGCACAATTTGCACAAGGTATAAACATTGTATACATCTTTCATTATGATTTCCCTGTATCACCAAAGCCTCCATAACAAAAGTGTATCTAATCATGGACTTCAGTTATGAACACTGATTTTCACATCTGTGTTCTGCAGATAAAATGATGAGCTATAGATAACAGGCATATGCATAGTGTTTCAGTGGCATGGGTACCAATAGGGCTTACATCTCTATTAAATTCATCACATACACGTTTTTCTTAGGAATATTTTATAACAGAGATTTGAAAATAAGTGTTCATAAGCCTTCAGTTAAAATGGTGTTTTGTTTTCAAAATATGTACATAATTTTACTAGAATCACATAGGCCAAGATATGATAAAAGCCAACAGCTGCTACTAAGTTCCAAAAAAACTCACTAGAAAGATCTCATAACAATAGATACTAAATAAAAAGGACAAAATGAGCAGGTTTGGAGCAGTGGTCCAGACAATTTGTACTTGATTTTAAATGACTTTGATTGGTTTATAAAGAACATCAGTTCCTATCTCAAGGCGTTTGCTACCAATATTATAAGCCACTGCATTATTCTTTAAAGCAAAGTCAGGTGGTGGGAATTAGGAGAGCAGCTTTATAGTGTACTTAGGGAAGGGTGTGTGGGCATGTATATGTGAGTGAGGGAGAGAAAGCTATTCTTTAGTGGTTTTGAGCATGCATTTGTTAAGGTAAAGGAAGCCTGGTTGAAGCATCAGTACCTTTCAGGATTGTTGAAAACATGCCCTGAAGGACAAGGATATACTTGAAGATGAATACTTATATCTGTTCTCAGGCTTGTCAAGCAGCAACAGCAGAAAAGAGGAACAATCTAAGAGAGTTGATCTGTACACACATTCTGCAGAGTGAGGCAAATGATTGATTATTTTCTGATGCTACTTGAACAGGAAAAAAATATTCTGGAAGGAAAGGAAGCACATAGAAATATATCTTAAGAACATCTCTAGCCATTTTTCCAGGGCCAGTAATGATAGCAATACACATGGATTATCCAATATTTTTAGCATTATGAGCAATTTTCTTTGAAGTTCTGTTTGCACTACTATTATGCATGATTTCTCTGTCAGCAGTGAACTCAAGTAATTCTCGCTCCTCCTCTTACCCACCTCTATAATGCAATCACACACACACACTCTCTCTCTCTCTCTCTCTCTCTCTCTCTCTCTCTCATGGAAGTCACCCTTGGTTTCCTGCTGAGAAGTATCAGAATAAAGGACCTAACAACATAAAGCACTGTCTGGTTTTAATCTTGAAGGATGACTGTAGAAGGGTAAAATTTCTTGCTTTAACTCACTATCCAAATCTTTCATTCAGAAATGATCTCTGAAATAATCTACTCCAACAAATTTTTTTTAACTATGAAAACTGATTTGCTCAGAAAAACCCCAAGTCACAAATATAACAGTGACTTTTTCTGGATTAAAAACTCTTGCAGTTTGTTATCCTCTAAGGATAAAGCGTAAGCTTTTTGGCAAAGCTCTTTCTACTTTCCCAGGGTTATCTCCTACCAAATTCCCTTCCATGATGTTGTGAAGTACCTCAAAAGTGCATAGGCCTCCCCACACACCACACTGATTCTGGCCCCAGGGACTTATTCATGATGCCCTTTGCCCTGGAGTGCCCTAATCTTCTGATTAACTCTTGTGCAAGACATCATTCCATCGTAGAGGCATTTAATTCCTTCAGTTTCGTTTAGGGTCCTATCTGTGGCTTCCTAAGACTGACTATCTTTTTTTTTTTTTTTTTTTTTTTTTTTTTTTTTTTTTTTTTTTTTTTTTTTAGTTATAGATGGACACAATGTCTTTATTTCATTGCTTTGTATGTGGTGCCGAGGATCGAACCCAGGGCCTCACGCATGCGAGGCGAGTGCTCTACCGCTGAGCCACAATCCCAGCCCCAAGACTATCTTGATCACAGTCTTAGGCTGTTGCAATAATCTGTTGATAGGTTTCTCTCCTATTATTCTGTGAGTACTTGAAGAGCAAAGATAGTGGCTCTTGATTTTTGCATTCCTAGCATGTGTCTGGAACAAAGTAATTGCTCAACAAAAAATTTATGGAGTTTCTATTTCCATTGAGAAAATAACGTTTTCTTTATCCCAATTCCCATCCAAATAACATGTATGGGTCTATTAGATTTATAGAATGAGTGTTTTAGTAAAAATCTGTATAACTTAAATAGAAATTTTGAAAGCACTTTCACATACATTCTTTAAGGCAGATAATACAAGTATTTTTACAAATGTGTTATATCAGGATTTCTTCCTATATTTCAGATATGATAAATGAACCTAAATGCAGGAATATAATACCTTTCCTATTTAGATTTTGTTTATTCTTGAAGCAGCGTTCTATCTTAGGTGCTGTTTCAACAACTCAGATAAAACAAGGATACTCTGGAACTTGGATGCAGGTTTTTCACACCCATTAAAAATGCTTAATTTTTAGTTCCCACTAATATGTGCTGTTCTTCACAAAGCATGCAAACAGCGGTAGATGAATGCCATAACATTTCAGATTTAATCACTGTAGTGATTAAACACAGGTTTGAGTCCTAGCTCTGCTTTTTAATTTCATGACTTCAGACAGATGACTTAATCGCTCCCTGCCTCAGTTTCTTCATCCAGAAAATGGGGATAGTAATGTATAGCATCTGTGAATGTAAATGAACTAAAGTGTTTCAAGTTCCTGGCACCTATAAGGACTCAATGAGGCTATTATTTATTATTTAGGTATATTTAGGTTATTATTTTTGCTAGTACTCTTGTTTTTCACACTTTAATACAACTGCATAAAAGATCACACAAATGAAAATAATTTGTTCATCATTTTCCCCTTTCACTTGATTGATATTTATGCTGAAGTATTTCATTTAATATTTTCAAATGAAATTCTTATTTAGGCTAACAATATTCAAAAAGATCATGAAATCAGCTACTATGTGTTTTCATTTCATTAAACACATTTAATTGTTATTTTTAATTCTGTAGGAATTAGTAAATGTTGGAAGTAGCACCTCTTAATGAAGTGTACAAATAAAATTAATAACATTTGTGTGCTTTGATTTGTACTGACACAGGAGCATATTATCAGCATACTGAGGCTTTCAATGAGTAAGTATTGTGGTAAATACTGCTAACTGTCATTCTCCTTCCTCTTTATCACTAGAACCTTGGGTTTGTTTAGAACACCATTATGTCAGGCTAAAGTGACTCGGTTTTCCAGAAGGCTTGCCATGGAGGTCGTCATGTGACTAACCTGTAACCAATGAAGTGATTGCAGAAGTCCTTGGGCGACACCTGTCGGGAAGCTTTCCAAGGGAGCAGCCTTGGTGGTGATACTCCCTTCAGCCCTTAGCCTTTGAACTGGGGATTTTTCCTGCCTGCAGCGTGGGCTCTGTGCTTCTGCAGTGCCACAGCTATCCAGCCCTGAAATCAAAGCTGCAAGAAGGGTGAAGCAGAGGAGGAAAAAAGAAAAAGTCTAGGTCTTTAATCACGTTTTTGAGATGTCATATCAGCCCTGGAATGCCTACCTCCCAAATGTTTTGCTGGTTAAACAACACACTTTTAAGTTTAAACGTTTCTGGGGTGATGGGTTAGTTGCCACTGAATTTAATCTCAAGTGAAAATACAAACACAATTCCTTCTGTTTCTCTGAGTCACTACTTTGTTGATTTTATTACTTAGAAAAATTGGGGTAGATTTGATGATGTCTTTATCACTTTTAATTATAAATACTAAGCTTTAATCTTGAAATTGATTTCCATTTCTTTAGAAAAAAACATTGGTTATGAGGATTCAGGGATAAAATATACCTAAGCCTGAGATATAAAAAGTATCTAGATTTTTAGAAATAGAGGACAGTTTAGGTGCTTTAGATATTTAGACTCCTAAAGAAAATGTCAAGGGGAGCCATGGTCAAATGTTTTAAAATATCTGAGATTTTTTAATATGAAAATTAAATTTACAAGAGTAAAAGAGTAGATGGAAATAGTAGGACAGAAGAAGAGTGATCAGTAGTTCAGATTGGCTACACAGGATTCCCTTAATCCTGTGGGCCCATTAAGGATGGGCCCTTAGTCTACTGAGAAATACCAAAGAATAAGATATTTGGCTTTATTTTTAAAGTAAGAGATTTGGCTTTATTATCTGTAGACATTTAAGTTGTTTTCCATAAAATGTTAAATGATTGCAACTGTAAAACATATACTGATTATTTTTCATATAAGCTCTAAAATGAAAATTTTACTATAATAAAACAAACTACTTCACTGGAATTTATGGGGCTGGCAAAGCGCAAGTCAAAGACTAGTCATATTAATCCATAATCCATGATACTGAAGTCATTCTTTTGCATTGATAAATATATCATATAATGTATTTTATTACCAAAAGATGGATTGATTTCTATAGGAAATAAGGTAGAACTTAGGCAAAAAGTATTTGTTCACAGAATATATATCATTTTGGTACTTTCCTTCTGACTTCCTGGCAACTTGCAATCTTAAATTCCACCCATAGGCGTAGCCTCCATAACATAAAACTTAGATGGCAGCATATGCATCTTTCTATTTGCTTTGGCAGACTTCTCGTCTCTCTTAACAAGACTTGAGTAACACATGAAAATCAATAAAATTATAGTTGGTTATGAAAGACTGCAATTCTTTCTTATTCATGGTTTATATTCCAGATTTTAGGGAATAAAAATTCCAGACTTAAGCTTCATGGGGTGGGTCAATGCAGTTACTTACACAAACGAAGAAGAGGATTTATATATTGTTCATGGTAGTTTCCCCAGGTGCTAAGCTTCTTTAAAAATAAATAAATAAATGACAACTTTATAGCCTCTTAAGACTTTCCAGGGAAACTCAAGCATTTGGGAGGAAGTATCTCAATTCCTCCTCTCATGCCTTTATACCACCATTTATCTTCAGTAACTTTGCAAGCTCTTCTTCTAGATATTTCTCCAACCATCAGTATGTAATCCAACATTTTATGCATATTCCCATGAGTATATACAAATTTATTGGAGATTCTCTGAGGAGCAATTATATTTAAATCCCTGTATTTCAAGCTCAATAAGGCATATCAAAATGTTAGTATGAGTGAAGTTATTCAGATAGCCTTGAATCTATTCTGGTTTTATTGAGTAAATCATTCTCAAACTTTGACACTGTAACTGTTATTGCTAACAAATTGCAACATCCTCAACACCTGATTGCATCAGCCTGGTTTCTCCTCTAGTGAGTTAGAGAACTATTTTTTGAAAGGGAAGTGGAATTTGACCTGCCCATCCACAGTGTACCCAATTTCAAAACGTATGCATTGAGCTTTCAAACATTTCTCCTAGTCAACCTGCTTTGCTTTTTAAAAGTGTGTGTTATTTCAACAAACTCACCCACTCAGAGCTGTTGAAACATTGAAGCTGTTGTGTCCATCTGAGTTCAGTGCCATTCATTCCTATACTGACAGCATATATTGGTTATTTTTTAAACCTTATCCTAAATCTAGTATCCTATAATGTGCAGCCTGCAGCACATTCAAGATGGATTTAGCTCTGTAATGCCAGAAAATGGTTCATTGCTAGCACATAGGTGTTGGATTAATGTGCAAAGTTCTTTTCAAAAAAGCATCAAAATATCCCAATTGGCCAATTTCGCAAACAATGTCGTAATATTCTTGAATATGTTGGGCAGTTGGTAGCTTATGAATTGATGTGCACAGGGACTTTTCTCTATGTGTGTGTATAAAGGGGAAAGGAATGTTTGTATTCACTGAGAGAAAAACTAAAAAAATCAAAGAAATACAGAAGCATGGCATGGCATCTCTTAAAACCAGCTTGAAATAGAGTTTCATTCAACAGATAGGGTTGGAACCTTAAGCTAAAGAGGTTTTCAGGAAAGACTGTGAGATGCTAAGCATAAGCGGTACTGCTTTGGAAAACAAAAGAACAAGTGCAATTTAAAACCAGAGATGAAGGGGGCGTGCTCCCACTTACCTTTGGACAGCATCTTGTTAGTCTCCTGAGGTGTTGGGGCTCTCCTAGAACTTCAACCGCTTTCTTTTGGTAGCTGAGTTCACCTTATTTATATTTACTGACATGAAGAGATGTTGGTTCTTAACTCTTATATGATTTGCTTGTACAGCTTTCTAAATTATCTGACTTATATAGATGGTCTATCTCTGTGGTTTCTTTTGATTTTTTTTTTCTCCAAGTTGTGGCTTAAGAGAGCACATACTCCATTCTGAGATTCTTTAATTTGATGTTGTAGTTTGAAATGTTAAAAATGAGAATAATTATTTTTGGTACTGGGAATTAAATCCAGGAGTACTTTACCACTGAGTGCATATATATATATATACATACATACACACACACATATCTTGTTAGTGAATGAGTGAGTGAGTTAGTGAGTGAGTTAGTTTTTATTTTGAGACAGAGTCTTACAAAGTTGCTGATCTCGCTAAGTTTCTGAGGCTGGCCTTGAATTTGTGATCCTCCTACCTCAGCCTCTGAAGCTTTTGGTATGTATACCATGCCCAGCACAGTAGTCTTAATGTTTCTTATATTTTTCATTTTTACAGAGTGCTAGTAGCCTGTCCCCGTCATACAATGAATAAACTAGAACACTCATATTTTCTCCTGTTTGCCCTTCTCCACTCTATCTCCTGATCTTGATTGTGTCATTAATTTAATTTTTTCTTATAGATCTCTTCATATCTTGAGTTGTACATTTAGACATCTATTGTTTATCTGTCTAAGAAAAATAATTAATTCCCCAATATGAAACAATAGGAATTCAACCAAATTACATTTCTTTCTACCACCTTTCACTTTCAAGAGTTTGCTAATTTATATTGTTATTTCTATATTCTCAAGGTTTTAAGCATTTATATTTTGATGAAAACCCATAGCCCTTACGTTTGTTTATTGTTAATGCTATGTCTGAACAGACTGATTGTTTATATCCAGGTTTTCCCGGAGCTTTGCTTTCCTCCATTTGGTTTTAGGGACCAGGGCTAAGAGCTGCTTCCAGAGGTTGTCTTCACCTCTAGCGCTTGGCATTGCAATAAAGGAGTGGCAGATCCATGAGAGAAAGGCCCTACTTTTTGAGGCCCTCTAATATTAGTATGATTTTAACTGCAAGCAAAAGAGGGTGAAGCACCAGGACATGTGCCATCACTCTGATGAGGGATCAGTGGAGAGGTGCCTCATGTTGACTGCTCAGTGTTGCAGTGATCTTACTAAGGATTCAGATTCTTCACATCTCTTCTGACTGCTAAATTTGGTATACTCTCTTCCCTCAGCTGACTTCCTCCATGGTTCCCAAGACATTCACCATATTCCCAAGAGTCACGTGCACATGATAATATTCTTATCTGTGTCACTTTTGAAGATGAACAAGTGTTTCCCAGAAGCACATTGCCATGTCCATTTTCTACAATGATGTCACTTCTCTATCTTAAACGAGGAGAAATTATGATAATGGACCATAACTAATCATAGCTGATCTCTGAAGTTCATGGCCACCCTACGTTTACACAAAACTCAGTGTCTGTTGGAAAAGAATAAAGCTGGGGCAGGGTATGTACACGGAGGAAGTGGGAGAAAGGAGTGACTGTGGGGTGGACACCAGTGCCTGCTATAGCTGAGACGTAGCCAGAACTCCACAGAGTGTGGATCTGCACTTGGGACTATCCTGTTGGATTTGACAGTTACCTTTTTAATTCTGTGCAATGTGGTTGGAGCTATTTCCCAACTTTATTGAAGATGGAGTCTTTTTCCATTTTTTTTTTTTTGTCCTCTTTGTTCATTTAAGTGGTTTTGGAGACAATGGTGAGATGAAACAATCTTATCTGTGATCTTGTCAAGTGAGTCAACAGAAGGGATATCATTTAGAGATAATTAACTGCAAAAGCAATGGAGAAAATTTAGCAATGATGAGAGAGAAGAAAAAAACAGGCTTGTTCTTGGAACATTAGGAATACTCAGTCCTTCATGGGGACAGGCCATTTCTCTTCTTCAAATCTCTTAGAGACAAAAGTTTTAAAACACTAGGAAGACAGAAGGTCAAATGATTTCACCACTTTTTTCTTTCATATGGAACATGATGCTCAGAAAATTTAACTATTCTCTATCCTGTTTTCTTTCAGTCAGTCTTTTGCAGAAAGTGGAAATCTGAGTTTAAGGAGTCTTGGTTCTCAGACCTGGAACAGTTTGTTTGGTGATGGAAGGGGCAGATGACATATTTGGCCCACAACCCATAGCTGATCATCTGGAGGGACATTCAGACCAGGGTTTCTACAAAAGGAGGTAATATATTTATAATTTTCATAACCTTTCTGGGTCAGAGATTGCAGTCTGATGATGAAATCTCACAGTCTCTCCATGTCCTAATCCCATTAAACTTTACCCAGGGGAAATTCCACTAGATCTTAAACAAAGGGACAATCTCTCCCAGAAGAGATTAGAGGACACTTTTCAAGCCAGCAAGCTTTTCAAACAAAGGAGCCCTAAGCATGGTTATTCTTTTCCTTCAATGCAAACAAAGCAGATATTTTAAAGGAAAGAATTCAGTGACCCTTGGCCAACTTGCTCCAGTTGTAATCTCAGTTGTAATCTCAGTGTAACCCTAATCTCAGTGCAGTCCTTGCCTGTAATAAGGATAAAGCACGACATGGCTAAGATCAGGTATAAAGAGATATTTCTTGATATCTTCCCATATAGAAACACATTAGGAGGGCACCAAGATGCTATGGCAGTGAAGAATGGGGTAGAACCCATATCATTTGCACATTTATGCTACTAGACCTGTGTTAATATCCTATTTTCTGAGGCTGAGGGACACTCAGGTTATGGATTCATGCTTAAGCAAAACTAAGGTTGTATCTCTTAAAATAAGCTGGTCTCCATTACTTTTCAACAGACTTCTGCCAGGAAGAACTTAAGCCGATTTTACACAGGACCCAGCCTTGAGATGGAGGCAGTGGCTGTGGGGCTGGTGCTAGAGATGACTCTGAGGACACCTCAGGTGGTGACTTCAGGACTGCTCTTCATGACAATACAATCAGTACAATCAGGCATCAGGCATGGAACTCTCAGGGAGTCCATGGACCTCTCGGTTAATGTGATATAAAAGTAGAACCAAAAGGAACCACAGGACCGCTCTGATGTTAAGATTATCCTAAGGTACAATATAAAACCAGCCAAATGGGAAAGCTGAGGAAATACAGTACAACTCCTGTTTGTGAAGAACGTGTAGGGAAATCAGGTTAGTTAAACAATGGCCTAGTCATTCCATAAATACAGTGTTGTGTGTTATCACTTCTCAAGGAACTGGATTTAATCCTTAACATTATGGAAACAATACATTTTTCTTTTAACCCTTTTTAGTTATATA
This sequence comes from Geosciurus inauris, assembly GCA_004024805.1. NCBI lineage: Eukaryota > Metazoa > Chordata > Mammalia > Rodentia > Sciuridae > Geosciurus > Geosciurus inauris. Next base: position 76,948 of record PVHX01006341.1, on the reverse strand, counting down.
GGAGGCACTTTTGATTTTGGATATTTTCCCTAAGTTCAATAAGCTCCAACTTGTATTTCTATAGGAGAAAAAAAAATAATGGCTTCTCAAATGTTTTAGTGTCACTTTCCACATTAGACAAGCCCTTAAAGATGGAAGTGGGACACCTTAACTACTGTGATTTATTTATTTTGAGCCTTCTTCATTATTCCAGTCCCTAAACACTAATCAACAAAAACCACCTGATTTTAACATCTGCCAACATAATTTGTACAGCTTATCTAAGGAAATGCCCTTAAACTGAGAAAAATGTAAAGAGAAAAAGGAGAGTGATTTTTAAAATTTCCAGGTAATTGTATTTTCTCTATGGATCTATATGTACAAACAAAGCTGAAGCAATTGCATACATTTAAGGGCTTTCAAAGGTAAAATTCAAGTTACCTGTTTCTATGGTGGCTGTCTCCATGGTACCTAGTAAAAGAACTCATTCATGACCCAGCAGGTCTTTCACCTTTAATTTATGTCAGTGGCGCTAAATATGCTTTATACAATCTAAGTCAGACATCTTGTTCAAATCTTGCATGTAGAAAAATTATTTCTTCAGATGGTGCTCTTTGTGAAATGGGAATATTATTCTATCCATGACATGTGATTATTTCTAAACCACCAATTTAAAACAGCCCATCTCATGTCATCTTTTGCTCACCAAATATGTATAAGTTGCATCAGGCTAAAGCAATATATAATAATGATTAGAAGACAGCATAAAATAGTGATAGAAATACCAGTCCCTTTAAACAAAAGAGTCCACCAAAGAGGTTCTTATTTTACCACTAGATACTCTATGTTCTTGCAATTAAATCTAAATTCATCTTTCACTTTTACTGTGCATATGCTTTTTGAGCCATGGTTAGTAATATGTGTGAAAGTAAACTCTGGATTGTGAAAATTCAATGAGACAACACATTAACATAAAAAGCCCTCACTAGAATGAATCAAAAGAAAATGAGAGTAAAAACAATACTGTTGCTATAGACCATGAATAAATTCATTTGTTCTAAAGTTAAAATCAGGAGGAATCTTAGATCTACTATATTATTATGATAATAGTCCTGAAGTAAAATCAAAATTAACACGAAAGTGCCAGGTACTGTTCTAAATACTATATATGACCTGACAGGTTCTCCGCACCCCACCCCTGCAAATCCCTCCCATTTTATCACAGGAAGAAAATGAGGCACAGAGAGGTTAAGTGTCTTGCTCAAAGTTACACAGGTAAAGACTGCACACAAACTGAAGTGCTCTGGCTCCAAAAATCTGTTTTCAGTCACCTTGCTAGTTGCCAGGCATGGTAATCATGATGCAATTAAGAGGGATAGAGAAGATGGTAAAGATAAAAGTCAATGGTGGAAAATGGATCCTTTCCTGAAATATCACCTTTTCTGTATGTGCAGTCCTTCTCTAACACCCACAGTACTGATTCTAGTCCCCAGTCACAGTTTCTGCTTCTCCTGTTTGACCTCGCTTCCTCTGCCCTACTCTCCATACCCCCGCCATCTTTACCTCAGAGAAAGCAAGCTGTCTTAAACACTTGTCTTGAAGACAGAGGCAATGAAGAGAGATTATGCTTGTCACAGGAAACCAAGTTTTTGAATTTCAGTTCTATTTTCAGGGCAGTTGGGTCTTATAATATCTAATTAGTCACTTCTTCTTTTTTTTTTTTTTTTACTTGAAAATAGTGCAGGGCATCCTGTGATTTTAATGAAGTGGAGGGCCAGCTGGGAAAGTCCTTCCTGGGAGGGACTGTGAACTCTGCCAGGCAAACTAGAAATACTGTTGGAAGGAGGCAGAAGAGTGGGTGAAGCCAAGGAGCATATGACTTTCTCCTGGTGTTGGAGACTGTCCATTTGTATTAGCTGAGCTCAAATGTGTTCATTAGGAAGGCTCATGGGCCTAAATTTATTATGGTTACTATTATCATTTCATTGCTTAGGAAGTTACTATGTGACAGGCACTGTGTCAGGACTCAATTTATATTGTCTCCTTATCACTTTACAATAATCCATGAGGTGGGTACTACAATCATCATTCTTTAGGAAATGAAATTAATTCAACAAAAGTAACTTAGCCATAGTCAAATGGCTTATAACTGTAACTGTACATGTAAAGCAACACCCTTAAGTGTGAGTAGGCAACAGTGTTCCTATCACTATGTTACTATGTCTCTCAAAGTATTAGGACTCAGAATACTTTTTAAAATATTATACATTTTTCCTCCATCAGCATCTTCTGAGAAATAATTTGCCTTATATTACCATAGACTGCAACTATTATCTCAGATAAATTTATTGCTATAAGAAAAAAAATAGATGATATGACCAAAATATTAAAATACTGTCTAAAATCACAAACATATATTCAAATAAATAGGCTCTCTGATGTGATTATTCAGAGATATAACATGCCCTAGAGTGAATGACTGGTCTCAAAAGGCTGGCATAATACAGAGATCACATGGCTAATGCTCATGGCTTAAAGTCAAACCAGCTCATGATGTTAAAAATTATATAAATGTGACTACATAATGCTTTACATTTATTTGCAAGCATAGTCTAAGCTCTTTACTTAAAATTAATTAATTTGTTATCATAGCCTTCCTGAGATAAAAAAAAAAAAAACAGTATTGTAAAATTCATCTTGCAGATGAGGAAACTGATGTACAGCATGTTAAATAACATACCTAAGGCTTCTTCATCAATCCAGTGATGGAGCCAGGATCCAAATACAAGCCATCTGGCTCCAGATTGGAGCTGGAAATTATTATGCCATAGACTCTTCACAGCATTTTCCACATCCTTATTATGAATGTATTCAATGGACATCATAGATATGATATAAGTATTAAAAATCTCCTAAAATCTATGTTTTTTCATTTTATTTGTTTTCTAAGATATGAACATTTCTTAAAATGCTGTGGAATGCAAAATGAGTATATGTGTGAGGGATATAAAGGATAATAGAACTTTTCCTAATGATTGATAGGAGATGAGATCAAGAACAAGAATCTGAACTTGATATTCAAGAAAAGAACAAGTTTTTAAAAGTTCAAGGGCATAAGTAACATGGGAATTCTCTTTATCCCACTGTGCTCATGTGACATTGCCAGTTGAATTTGGGGCCTGAGGTTTTACTTTCTTTTTTCTTCCTTTCAGTAGAATTCTTCTTTGTGTCTTATGTGATTAGCTTTGCTTGCTTGGATGCAATTACCTGGATCTTTCCTCAAAGTGAGGTCTCTGGAGCAGTAGCACATCTCCTGCTTGATAGAAAAGCAGACCTGAAACCCCTTTCCACCTCACTGCTGCTGATCTAGAATCTGTACTTAAACAAGATTCCCAGCAATTTTGATGCACATTAATATATGAGAAGCGTCTATCTACAAAACCATGCTGAAATTCTTCATTGATGAGAAACTGTCTTCTTTGTATGTTCTAGAAATAATCTAGTGGAGTAAAAGTCAAAGCCAGCATCTTTCTGAGAATGATGCTGGGATGAGAAGAAATAAAGCTGCACTCCTGCTTCTCTTTCACCTCACCCGCACCCTTGCACACGGTCTGCTCACCCTGGGTGTTATCAGCCACGCAGGATGATGACATCCTTAATGTTGTTTCCAGGTCAGAATAAAAGAAGACACTAAATCTCAGAACAGGAGCCTGCAAGTCAGCGTTGGTAGAAAGGAATTTTGCTTTGTTTGTTTTGTCGTCACTCAATTAATAAACAGTAAGGGATTTGTGGGCTGATTATCTAAGCGACTATATCCCAAAAGATTCAAAATGGGGAAGTGGAGAAGGGCTGAAGGTTATTGAGTATAAACAATATGCTTTACATACGAAATTGCCTTCAATGCTCACAATTAGGCAATGGGGTCCCTATTTCCATGTAATAGATTAGGAAACTGAGGCACAAAGAGGTAAACATAATTGCCCATGGTCTCACAGTAAGTTGAAGTAGTCAAGTTCCAGCTTCAGTGGGTTCTCTGATTTCTAATCATTCCTCTATCTATTACCAGAAGCTGGAGATGTAACAGAGAGCAGATGGCAGGTCTCCTAATCTGAGTGCCTCTGCTTTGTCTATTTTTTTTCTGTCTTGCTTTAACATACTGGGCATGATTTCTAAAGTATTCTTCTGGTGAACTCTTTACTACAGGTAGGATCTTTTACTTCCATGAAGAATACAAAAGAGCTGAAAGGTGATGTCCCTGCCATGAGAGAGTTCACAGCTGGAGCAGAAAAGGTAAGCCCACATGAGAAGCCATGGTATATTAGCCTTGAACAATGTTATCAGCGATCACCACAGAATGTTCCAGAGGAGAGATCATCTGAGTCACTACAGTCATCTGAGAAGTCTTTTAAATGAGATAGACCTTGGCATAAAATCTAGAGTTTTGTTGTGGGTTAATATGATTCTCAAACTTGACTTACACGCCCTTTAGAGGCTTGTTTTATTTGTGCTTCCAAAGCAGACTTCATTTGAGCAAGGATGACATGTCTAAACTAATGAAAATAATTATTTTATCTTTAATAAAGACGGGCTGATGAGGTAACAAACTGTGGGGAGGTAATGCTTGGAGTATCCAGAGGGAACAGAATGTTGAAAGGATGTAGAGGGAATGCCATAGGCAAACTTAATTCCCTTGAAAATATTACCTAAGACTGGCCATGGTCAGAATTAAGAATAAGAGTCAATCTGTTATAGACATGGAGAATTCAAAATTAAAGACTTTTCTAAGTGTAATGTTCAGTAAGAAAATTAGGCAAAAGTGTCCGATCCTTAGCTGAATTCATACTGTGTCCCACTAACTTCTCTTCCTCTGCATCAAGCCCTTTATGGTGTTGGTGGCTTCCTACTGAGCATGTTTTAAGGGCCACCAGAGTGCTCCTTTTGCTGAGCCCTGAGAAAGACTCACTATTATCATTACCTGTAGGTACCAAAGGCATACTCCACAGACGCCACCTTGCCTGGACTCATGAGGGACATGTACCTGGAGGAATTCCTAGTGTAATATTTATCCTCATTTGGGGATGAGTAGAACTTAGAACCCTTAATACACCACTCCTAAAAAGGAAGAAGAAAATGTAAACTAGGAACCTAAGAGAAAAACTACTGGAAGTCACTGCTGTGGTTAGCTTCCCTTTTCATGCAACAAATCTTTATCTTCTACCTAGTGTGTGCAAAACATGGAAAGACTAACTGATAGGGTTATTGTGATGATTAATCAGATGATATTTATTAAACATTCAGTCCAGTGTTTAAATCATAATATTCCAGAATAAATGGCAACTCTTATGTTAATGAAAATAATCAAAAGTATATTTCCACAACCTCATTGCAAAGCACAATTGATTTTTAAGTTGCAATAACTGTAGAATATCTACTTGCAAAGATACACCACGCACAATTCCCATTGCTAATGAGAAGTACAACTCAAATCCCCTTTTCCAAACCTGCAAGACCCAATTTAAATTTTTCTATATACTGGAATTTTGCTAAATTAAAATCATTCCAATAACAATAATAAAGTCATATTTTTATGTAATGTAAAAACATTTTTCATATTCATTAACTCTAAATGACTTATTGACAGCAGGTTTGGAAATTTCTATGTTTTATAGGGATTCTGGCATGTAAAAAAATTTTAAGTGAATTTTGTCTGGATCAGCAGCTAAAGTAAAACAATTAAAATGTCCAATTGGGGGGAATTCTTGGTAGCTTTCCAGCGTGCCATTAGTTTTTATAATCAAGCTGTTATATGATCACTTTTTTTTCATTATGCATGAACAAATAGACTCCACTACACTCAATTTGAAGCAATTATTATCTGTGGCACAATATAATCAAAAGGCTACTGCTATTTGTTAAAGGATTCTTTGTTTGCCAAGATTATTAATAAAGTTATGCCAGGAGCACATACAGTGCTGCTTGGCACTCGGCAGCTGGTTCTGGCAACGGGAAAATAAATCAGCCTTCTTGATGCTTGTATTTTTCAATATTCCTGCCAGTGTGTGTATTGGAGAACATTTCATATTAAATAGCACTAATTGTCTTAATTGGCTTATGGCTAACAAGCCACTGTACTGTTGGTGTATACTCAAAGTCACTGGTTTTATTGGGAAACTTAGTTTCTTCCTTAGTTCAGAGGCGACACACAGAGCACAACAGTTGGACTGTGTATGACCCCTGGGGACTGTAGAATGGGACTTGTGAGGGGCAGGGAGCCCCTCTGCTGAGCCCAGTTTGAAAACAAACAAGGGGTGATACCCCTTCGCACAACTCCCCAAAGTAAACAGCTCCTTATAGAGAACACACGGAGGTACTCCAGCCAGTCTTGCCTGATTCCCACACCAACCCACGAACAAGCAAGACTTCTCACTTGCTTCTGGGGCAGCTACAATAGCAACTGGCAGAACCCAGCTTTGCTTTTAGGTGTCTGACAACAAAAGTTCTAACACCACCGGGTACAGTGGCACATGCCTATAATCCCAGCTCTTTGGGAGCCTAAGACAGGAGAATTGCGAGTTCAAAGCCAGCCTCAGCAAGGGTGAGGCACTAAACAACTCAGTGAGACCCTGTCTCTACATAAAACACAAAATAGGACTGAGGATGTGGCTCAGCGGTCGAGTACCCCTGAGTTCAATCCCCAGTACCAAAAAAAAAAAAAGTTGTAACACCAACAAAATGTTAACTCCCTGCTCATTTTATCATGTCCCAAACTCTTAAGTCTGGATCCAGCCCTAATTGCCATGGAGTCTTTCCATTTTATTTTTTAGTGAGGTATGTGGTAACCCCAAAGGAAAGCCTTGTGGCTGGGTGAGAACTTGTCCAAGCACTGTTCAGTAGGGTCATGAGAGTGCTGCCGCCACCAACTTCCTGTATTAGTCCCTCTCCCAGATAGCAGATGCCAGAAGTTCCACAGAGGTTCACCCCAATGAAATGCAAATGTCCCACACCTACTGCACACACGATGTTCATGTAAACGTGCAGATATTCACATCTTAATATACTTGAGTTTAAAATGCTGAAGTGGAACATGAAGAAAATACTGCAAGAGTATGCCGAATGGAAGGAGGTTATGGGCAGGTGAAAATAAGGAAGAGAGCTCAAGATGGGGGTCATATTCCTAAATCATCAAGCTATATTTTTCTCAAGAAGTGCGGTTTGTTTTACTTACTGATTCATGTAATTGAAAACAAACAAAAACCAAGTACATATTATGCCTATAACATTTAAGTAATAATTTCACTGCTTAGTGTTATCAAGATCGAATGTGCTTGAGAGGAGCAAAAATACTAGAATGATAAGATTTGTATTTGTAGCTGAAATTTTAATTCAGGAAGAATAGAGTTATGTTCAGTCTAATGGGGAAAATTCATCATCTCAAGAGCATTCAGTGGATGGACAAAAACATGTGCCTAAAAATCTTGACTGAGATGTGCTCAGCACCCACTTGCTGGAGTAATCAAGCCACCTTATTGTTGAAGGGGATGTGGCTGGCTCTCAGCAGACAGGCAGATGGGGTTCAGTCGCAGAGAAGAAGGCCCCTTGGAACCTCATAGCAGTCAGTCCGAAAAAGGCCTAAGTTCTTTTTCTCTATCTGCCTCTGGCACAATTCCATAGCACACAAGGACAGATAAGGAGAGATTACATTTCTGTGGAGGTTTTACAAATGTGATGAAAAAAAAAAAAAAAAACCTGAAAAGTGAAACCAGAAGTTCCCCCCCCCATGTGACAGGGCAGTGTGACCAAACAAAAACCAAGTACACATTATGCCTATAACATTTAAGTAATAATTTCACTGCTTAGTGTTTTGCCTCTCTTTTGATATTCATATGAAATCTGATGTTTACAGTCACTTCCCGCCCATATAATATAAATTCATTTGGTTTTTTCACACACCCAACAAAAATCTGTGAAACAATCCCAAACTCTCAGGCACTGAACTGGCCCCCTTGGTTACAAGTAATATCTTGTAAGTCAGGAAGTGCATTAGGATATATTACAGAAAAGCCAGGCATAAGGTTGGCTCATGGGGAGCTGATCCAGTGACCAACAATATCATCAAGAACTCAGGTCCTTTCTCATGTTCCATTCTGCACAAGTCATGGCACATCTGCTTCTTCTGCCTCATTCTCCTAAGGCTCATTGATGGCTGCTGGTAGAATCTATATTCACTTGTAGTAGGAGTCAGAAAGGGCATCTCTAGCTCTTAAGACTAATTAAATTCTTTGCCCCAAATGCTAAACAATCTTTTATATATCTCATGACCCAAAATTGGCTCAGACCTGATATCCCTGAACCATTCTCTGGTAAACGGATTGGAGCTGCCATAATTGTCTTAGTCTAATCAGGATTCATCTCTGTGACATGAAGGAGCAGAAGCACATTGACTATCTGGCAAGAAGGGCATGGTTCAGGCTATGTCATTTCATTCATTTTTTTGTAACACTGAAAATGCAGTAATATAGGGCTTGACTGGCTGATGCTGTTTTTTTTAAAGGACACATTTTCTCCTGGTCCAGAGGTACTCAGACTTGAGAAATTGAAAGATTTATTAACACAGCGTGGCTGGGCCTCACCCCAGAGCTGTTGATTCAGGATATCTAGGGTGGGGCTTGATAATTTGCATATCTAACATGTTGCCATGATGATGTTTCTGCTGACAGCTTTGAGAACCACTGTGTAGGTGATGCGTCTAGCAGCAATTTAGCAGCCTTTCATCTACGAAGATCACTGTAAAAATCAGACAAATTTTATTTCAGATTTTGCAAGCAGTTCTCTCCTGGAGGAGGCACAGTTTTTCATTTATTGTTCAGATGCCTGGTAAGCTTTGAAGACACTCTTCCCTCCCTTGGACATGGCCGTGTCAGGTACATAAAAGAACATCAGATATTTTTTTAAAGCTATTGCTGCTGTTGGTCTAATAAAAGTAGCCTTCAAAATTATGTTGTACAATCATTAGTGTACATGTCAGATGTAAATTTTTTTTACATCCAAGCTCTAAGAAAGTTACAATTCTAATGTCTGCAATTGTGAAAATACCTATTATTGTGCAAATTGGGATCTTCTATACTGACAAAAGGAAATGTATTACTGAAAATATTGGAAAACCAAATCAAGGAATAAAAAGAACATGATGTATTGACTATGCACATGTTAAACACAGTCCACTTCTGGATAATGAATAAAGCAATTTAAACCATCTTTTAACTGCTCAATTTTTATAACAGGCATTTGTTTAACCAAAGCAGCAAGTTTGGTGATCCCTGTCACTGAAGTTGTTACATCTTCCAAAGCAGTTTGAGTTGATAGTTGAACAACTGAAGAAGGTAATTCTAAGGAGTCCAGATAAGCATGATTGTCCTAAGAAAAGTACCTGTTAAGGGTCAGGTCAGGTATTTCTCTTTTTTGGGTGGGTGACTACTGGGGATTGTACTCGACCACTGAGCCACATCCCCAGCCCTATTTTGTGTTTTATGTAGAGACAGGTTCTCACTGAGCTGCTTAGCACCTCACTGTTGCTGAGGCTGGCTTTGACTTCACGATTCTACTGTCTCAGCCTCCCAAAGTGCTGGGATTGCAGGCAGGGCCACCACATCTGGCTAGGTCAGGTATTTCTCTGGGAAATGTGTTTATTATTTTCATTTAATATTAAAAAAGAAAAAAGAAAAAAAGAAAAATATTAACAACCAATGACATATTTTTATGATTTTTAGCCTCTCTCTTGGTGACTGCCATGTTTTGAATTGTTTTGAATGTTTATGCCCCTGCCTCCACACAAGTTTATGTAGTGAAATCCTCCCCCTGTTGTGGTAGTATTATAGGGTGGGGGGCTTTGCTGGTGATTAGCTCATGAGTGGGACTAGTGCCCCTATAAAAAGGATACAGGGGGCTGCTTTGCCTTTTCCACTGTGTGAAGATACAGCAAGGAAGGATCATTTATGAACCAGGAAGACTTCTCTCAACAGAATCTAACCATGCTGACACTCTGGTCTTGGACTTTCAGTTCTTTAGAACTGAAAGAAATAAATGTCACTTATTCATAAGCCACCTGGTCTATGGTATTTTGTTACAGCAATCCAAACAGACTGAGATGTGACCTGGGCAAAGTCGGAACTTAAAGCAAAGATCTTTTTAAAATGCCTTAATCAGCTGAAAACTCTTCTGATCACTCACTGCAGAAAGCTCTAGTTAATGGCACTAGGACCCCACTTGACTGCTTTCTTGGTGGAGCCTCACTTGGGACCCCTCTGCCAAGAGCATCCTGAAGCTAGCCACTGACCTACCTTCAGGGTCTGGGCTGGACTCTGCCTCCCACTGTGGAGTCTGTGCTCCTCCCCCAGTGCACATGCCCTACACTGTATAGGAAAATCTCCCACCCAGGCCATCCTTACTTGATTACCCTAATCACATCTTCCCATCTCTAACCAAATCTCACTTTATCAGAAAAGATTTGCTGGTCAATTAGAATTTATACAATGAACATATGAACACTTAACACTTAAGAACCTATCAGGAGGCAGGCATATGCAATATGATGTTTAAGCCTTCTATCAACTGATAAGTCAGTTAGCAATTGTCATTCTTTCACATGTGGGGTCTATAATTTGTTAGATATTGTGCTAGGACAGTACTGAACATGAGGTCTCAGAACTTTTGGTAAGAAAAGAAGAATATTCTCAATTCCTAGGGAGCAAACAGGATTATCACAGGCTGTCTGCCTTGATTATTTATGGTCTGGTACTATCGGGCAAAATGTATGTTGTGTTTCACCATACATAAAATCTGTCAGAAATATAAGGGAATTTTTCAAAAAAATTATTTTCTTCTCAATATTTGACCCTGTATTGAACTCAACAAAATATTATATGAAAATGTTTTAAATATAAAAAGCCCAAGATAATGTACAGTGCTACTTTTTTTTTTTTTTTGGCACTGGAGATTGAACTCAGGGGCACTCGACCACTGAGCCACATCCCCAGCCCTATTTTGTGTTTTATGTAGAGACAGGGTCTCACTGAGTTGCTTAGCGCTTCGCCGTTTACAGTGCTACTTTTATGAATAAATGTTTGATGAAAGAGTTGAAGATGATGCTTAAGAAATATCCTGAAATTTTTCTAAACTCTATGTGCAGCAGAAATCATAAATTTTAACAAAGAAAGATGATCATGACTCATTACGAAAAAACAGACAATTTAAGACCCATGCCCTAAATTACACTCAGTGAAAACACTTCCAAATTTAATTTGGAGTTAAACTCTTTATAAACAACATCCACAGCATTCAGGAGAAGTCTGAATTTAAGAGATCCCTCTTCCTCTCAGCTAGGTCATGACATTCAAACCCATCATTTCCAGGGCATTGTATATTCTTTACATCCGCAATTTAATCAAACCCCTGTCAAATAGTCTTCTAGCCAGAAGAGCTAAGCTCAACATTATGGCTTAGACTTAAAGAAATCCCAAATTGTATGCATTCTTGGAATTCTAAGCCATTCCTGGGTTCTCTTTAAGCTCTTAGGCTCCTCCTGAATAACCACTAAGATCTGGTTGAGGAAGATACAAACCTAAAAGAAAACACAAAGATAAAATTTCAACATAGCTCTTAAAATTGGGGGAACATAGTAAACTCAGGGCAAGGCTAAAAAATTAAAATGTTGGTGAGACTTAGATGACTGAAAAGCTGAAAGTTTTCTAGAAGATTGCCCATGAACTATAATGTCCTGTGTCTTCCGTAATAAAGTCAAGTGCAGTTTCAAATACAAATCCATGTGACCTTTCTATAATTTGCCTTTTATTATTTTCTTTTTAGCCTGCTATATTACCACTGTCCAACATACACTATTTCAGGAGACATTTCATTTTAAAAAGCTCCATAACAGTTAATGAAGATAAGTCTATATGGCATAATATTGTAATGAATTTTCTGGTGGCAATTAATTAGATGTGTGAATGTGTGAATGCTAACATTTATTTACATCGCAGGCTAAATGTTCAAAGAGGTGTATGTTAAGCACACAATTAGAAGCAATGATGCATTAAATTGGCCTCACCAAGAAATAGTATTAATTTTAATAATGCAATGGAAGCTCCTCGGAAAATCCAAGATAAGGCCTTCTGTGCCCAGTTGCCTGTTTTTCGGGCTCCTTGTCTGCCTAAACCATTTCTTTACATAAAGATTGATGAAAAATTGAGGATAGAAGAGCAAAGTGCATTTTCTACCTCACATCATAAGACTGCCTAATACTCTCATTAACCTATGGACTTCCTCCAGGCTCCTTTTGATTTGCACTGTGCAAACAGTACCTAGCAACTCCCTTTGCAAACAGCCAAGGACCTCTTAAACCAAGGAGGAAACTCTTCACAGCTGGAGACCTTCAGTAACTGTTCCCTTTTTTAAAGTGTTACTTTACTTGAACTACAAAGAAACTGCAGCAGTCTTTTTCCCTTCCCAAGGTTTCCCTTGGTTGCAGACAAGCTCCTGGTGGACAGGAAGCACAGGACCATAGGACAGCAGTGGAAATTTCCTTCCAGGTCAAGTACCAATCAGATAAATACTCGGATTATTTCGAATTTGTGCTGAGAGTTTACTATTTAAATACTTTCTTATTTCACACTATTACAAGCTAGTAATAGCTTGATGAATTCTAACGCTGTGAGAGATACTGGGCTAAAGCACTCAGCGGATTGTCTAATTCAGTTCATTCACAAATGTTGAGGCTATATAGGTTTTATTTACATTTCCATTTTATGAGAGTGAAAAGTGGGACTTGTAGATTTAATAGTTTACTCAAAACAGTAGGGGGTATGTGTCTGAACCATTGGATCTAAAACAATGTCTATCTATACAGTGTGCCACTTGGCTAATGCTAAATATTTGGGACAGTTTTCATTCTAATCCATAAAAGCACTGGTCCATTATATCATAGTTCTTTTGTGTTTTGAGTCACAAATATCTTGTTGAACTCCCAAATAAATTTCATATATATACAATGCAAAACATAATAAGGCTTGAATAAAATTTTATATGTTGTGCTACACAGAGAAATATATAATTGGAGTAAATACTTTGTAGCATCATCAGATTGAGAAGGCCCTCTAAATAAAGAAATCATTGATTGATACATTTTTACAATGTTTCTTCTCATGTGAGGAGACTCACCTGTACTTAACCCAATTTCCTTTCTTCCTTTAATATTCTTAATTACTGAGCATTTCACAGAAGCAAAAAATCACAGTTGGTGAATTCAATAAGACCAAACTAGAATACGTATTCGTCTAAAAGGCATTCCCAAATCAAGGAAAATTTATTTCAGTAAGTAAAAAATTTTAATCATTTCAGAATCCTGGGGTGGGGTGGGTGTGGGAGAATTCTATTTGGCCTCATTAAGAAATTCATGGTTGAAAAAGCAAATTTGTGATTCTTGAAAACATGAACTCGGTCAACCCTTGTAACCTGCCCCCTCTATGTAATATTTTTATTTCTTATGCAGAAAGTAAGAATTTCATGTCAGCTCAAGTCAACAAAAAGAGACTGCAATGTAAAAGTGTAGCACTAATGTAGGGCCTCATCAGCACGCTCCTTTCCCCACAATTGTCATCTTGTAATCTGCGCAATTGATGAAATTGCTCAGTAGTAGCTGTTCTCTCTAATTTGTTGTATAGGGAAAAGACAAAACGGTAAGAAACAGGTAGACTCGTATGCAGAAAGCAGAAAAAAAAGGGAAAGTACTCCTTAATTTTGACCCTGGCAAGAACTAAAGCTCTTAGATCACAGGTTTCCTTGTTTGCAAAATAGCTATTAGAGGTCAAGCCAGGTGGTGAACACCTGTAATCCTTGAAACTAGGGAGACTGAAGCAGTAGGATCACAAGTTCTAGGCCAGCCTCAGCAATTTAGTGAGGCCCCTCTCAACATAAAAAAAATTAAAAAGGGCTGATGATGTAACTTAGTGGTACAGCATCCCTGGGTTCAATCCCTAATACTAAAAATTAAGAGCTATTAGAAACTGTCTCATGGTTTTGATCGTATGCAGGCTATTTTATATCAACAATTATAATATTTAAAGGTGAAGGGAAATTTTAAAAGAGTCACAGGGTCTAACTTTATTTATTCAGTAAATATTGCTAAGCATCTACTGTTGAGCCTAATAGTGGGATGGAAGGTGGGAGAGTGAATAAAATAATGTAAAATCTTTGCTTACTTTAATTGTATGCATGCAATTTAAAAATTATAGCATATTCTCAAATCCAATTCTTATAAGAAACACATTGTTATAAATTTATGAATATAAAAGGGTGATTAGCCATGGTAAAATCAAATCAGTAAACTTCTAGGAAGAGGGAGACCTAATTGATCTTCCAAACCATCTATTGCTGCCAGACTAAATGAGTTAATGCAAATATGCTATATTGTTGTGAATCTTCCTGGAAGTTCTTGCTTTTCCTTTAATCTCTCAAACTTGAAATGATTCTATTTTCAGCCTCTCATGACCTTCCTGAGAATCTGAAAAAAATGGGATTACAATATTTCCTACCTGGAAAGCACCTTTAAAAAAACAATATGCAAAAAAGGCAATCAAAAATTATTCAGGCAAATAGGAATTTCATAAGAAAGGTGGGTGGTGGAACAAGTCTAACTTTGGATATCAGACTGCTCCCTACTTTCTTAACTTACTTCCCTGCTTTCTTCAACTTTAGCTTAAGAGCTGCTTAAAAATTTACCTAGGACCCCAATCCTAGAATCTCTGATTCAGTAGGTAGGGTGGGGCCTGAGAATTTATAATTTAATAGAATTTCTAGGTGAAACCAATGATGTGAGGGTGCGGATGAGGGGTAAATTGAGAACTTTCTCCCTAGATCACTGGGTGACCTGATTCAATTCACTGGGCTTCAGTTTCCACATTTCTTAAATGAAGTGCCTTTACCTGTAGAATCACTGCAAAGATGAATGCACTCAGCACAGTTCCTGCCACGTAGTACACACTGGAAAAATGTTTATTCCCAACCATGCATCAGTTTACAATGCTGAAATTCTTAGTCATCCATGTACAACAAAAATGCAGGTGGAGGCGAACATGAAACCTTTTTTGTTTGCTTGCTAGCTTTTTGTTGACCACTGTGATTCTACTATTCCCAAAAGTTCTATTATTCTAAAAATAATCTTGATTCCTTTTTACTATATATACTATCCCTCACCATAAATATTAACTATCAAACACATGGAAACAAATCTTTAATGCAGGGTCCAGAATATCTATTATCTTCAAATAAACTAGGTTTTTGAACTGTAAGTTATTGTAAGGTCACATGGTCAGACCTGCTTTTTGTTTTGTTTTTGATACCGGGTATTGAACCCATGGGTGCTTTACCACTGAGCTACATCCCCAACCCTTTTTTTTTGGAGATAGACTATTGCTAAATCAGACCTGCTCATTTTATAGCTGGGAAAATTTACACAAAGTTACAAATTTATTTAGTAACTAGACCCCAGGTCAATCAGGTCAAGGCAGCCTGGTGCTGTGCCACAACCTCCAGAAAAGGACTTTGAAATATTTTGGGGGTTCTTGTTTTTACTACTTAAAAATATTTTTATTAAATAGTAAATCAACAAGAAGGCAAGGCAGGCAGGCTCATGGCCTGACCTCAGTAGCTAGTCTCAAGCTTCTGCTTGGCTTCACTTCTGTGAAGGCCAGCCATGGGAGGGAATGGGAGGGGCAGTTAGCCATTCTAATCGCTGGGGTATTGGGTTAGAATGGGGAAGACACCCAACCCGGTATCCAGGTGAGGAGTGAGCAAGCATTTGAGGACCTGGGTATGAGGCAACTTCTACTGCCACTAGTGCAGGAAGGGTGGTCAGTCTCCTGTGGCCAGTGTCCAAGTGAGCCTCTCTCTTTGGAATATAGCCATAACCATGTCATCTCTATGTACCTGTTTGGCCTCTTGTTGCTAAGTAATTATTCTGCCTTCCTTCCAGGTTGCAGAAAATGGTGCTCTGGCATCCACCACTCATGGGCACAGACCCCCTCATCTCCGCTAGCTCAAACACACAGCTTCCTCTCCACCTCAGGATGAATCATAAACTCCCCCTATCATTTTCCCTTTTCTCATTAGGAAAACTACCTATTGAGATACGCAGTCTATTTTAGGAACAATGCTGAGATGCACTGTGAATTTCCCTGCAAACATTTCTACCTTTATAGCATGAAGCTGCTTTTGAGATAAAAATTCCTCTAAGGGCTAGACATCTTCAGGGATCCCAGCAACACTCCTGTGGGAGATTTTCTTTTCTGATAAAATCCTCCCTTTGTAGTGGAATTACTTTTTTCTGTTTTTGTACCTCTTGTGATTATCGATTATTATGGCACAGAAAGGAAATGGCAGATAAGAATCTGGACATCAGCAGGTGGGGAAGAATCTTCATTGTTTTTACTGGATCCCTTTTACTGGATTCTTATTTAAACTATTTCAAGTTATTGTTAAAACCACACAAGAACAGAGCAAAGGTTAGTCTGGAGATGTTGACCCTGACTGCCTTTGAGGTTCCTAAGGTTCTTGACATTTTTCTTTTGAGACAAAAAAACAAAAAATAGAAACAAAAACAAACAAACAAAAAAACATGCAAGGGGAACAAAGGCTATTTGGCTGGGGTTACAGCTTAGAGGAAGAGTTTTTGTCTAGCATACAAAGTCCTGGGCTATTTCTAGAACTGGAGAAAATATATATGATTATTCAAACAGTGATAGTCTATGTGGGTAAACTTGAAGCGCAACCTGAGGGGATATGTAGGAGATTACCAAAATGAGGGGAAATGTGATAGTGTTTGGAATGAGGACCTTTGAGAGATAATTAGAGATAGATTGGGTCTTTAGGGTAGGTCCCTCATATGAGATTCATGCCCCTATAAATAGAGGAGAAGATACAAAATATCTCTCTATGTTCTCTGACATATAAAGATAGGACAAGAAGGTGGTCACCAGGAAGCCAAGAATAGTGCCCCACCAGACACACACCAACTGGTCCCTTGATCTTAGACTTCTCAGTATCCAGAGCTGTGAGAAATAAATCTGTTGCTTAAACTATCCAGTCTATAGTGGTTTCTTTCTTTCTTTCTTTTTTTTTTTTGAGGGGGTTGAGTAACAAAGATTAAACTCAGGGGCACTCAACCACTGAGACACATCCCCAGCCCTATTTTGTATTTTATTTAGAGACACAGTCTCCCTGAGTTGCTTAGCACCTTGCCATTGCTGAGGCTGGCTTTGAACTTGCAATCTTCCTGCCTCAGCCTCCAAAGCCTCTGGGATTACAGGCATGTGCCACCACACCCGGTGGTATTTTTATCATAGCAGCTCAAACTGACTGAGACAGGAACCAAAGTTGAGCAGATTGAAGGAAATAAGTCTAAGAATTGACATTTCCTTTCCATTAATTGCAGAGGATACATAAGAAGTAAACTGGTTTATGTTATAGGATAAAAGCATATATTTAGTTATATTGGAGAGCCTTATAAAAGCAAAGAAAGGTTATGAAGAACAGAAGAGGGCAACTTCTAAGAAGAGGAAGGGAACTAGGGAGATACACACACAAGGAAGACAGGGCATCCTGGGTGCCTCACATCCCATTTCTCATCCTAGATGGGTTTTGCATTTGTCTAATAGTTCTTGGTAAATGATGCATATGCTTTTATGTATCTTTTTGCATATATGTTATATTTCCTAATATCTTTGGAGCTGTGTAACAGGGATTAAATTGATTAAATGGGTGTTAGATATTTGGAGTTTCTGTCAGAAATCCTGAAGAATTTAGATTACATTTAGAAAGGCAAAATTAAGTGTCTTTCAGCAGCACATTTCTGCAAATTGTGTGGTCCTTGATTTCTTGTCTTTTTCCAAAAGGCTGAATTTCTTGAGTGCTCTTTTTAATATCTCACAATTACAATTTATTAGGTTTTGGTCATTTATGATATGCCTGGGTTTTTAGGAGCAACGAGAGGAAATAAACAAAAATGACTACTTATTTTATTTTGAAATTGAAACAGTAAAAAGCAGCATGCAGTCTCAATATAAGTTGGATAACCCAGGTTGATATCAATCGAAAACTATGAAAAGAGAAAAAAGAGACCTGGAGGAAGGAAGGAAAAGATGCAAGAGATGAAACTAATATTTATGGAGTCCTCAGTGTATACTAGATGGCTTCGTTCACACATTAAGTTTAATTCTCATGGACCACAGAGGCCATTTATTTTTATACAAAGGAGGAAAGAGACTCTGTGAGGATGTTTTGTGTCCTTTCAGTTCGATTGAATCTGATCATAGCTCTAATGTTGGTGGCTGTTAGAAGATGGGGGAGTGATAGAGCCCAGTTCTGGTGACATTGACAACTTTCCAGTTAAGGTGGCCTTGGGTGTCACCCAAGTGGGAAAAGTATTAGTTGCTTCCCCGTCAGATCATTAGGAAGGGGGACTGGGGACTCCACAAGCCTTCTACACTTACACTTTAAAAAGCAAGCGGGCTTACATTAATAGGAATATATGTGAATAGATCTTTTCTTTCAAATCTGATATGTTACCTGACCCCAAAGAGAAGACAAAGTCACACCTTATTGGGGGATGGTGAAAGAGAATTTAGAAATTAGAAGAAATTGTATGATGGGTCATTAAATGCAATTTCTTTTTAAGAATTCTCTCATTGGTAATTATTCTTATTATGTAGGTGGACAGTCTCTTAATATAGATAAAGACCTTTGCAGCTGCTCTCATCATCAGCCTCATGTTTAATATGCACTTTGTAATTAGCGTGGATGTAAAGCCCCACATTTGCAGTCAGCCTCCCTTTCTGTCAGATCGGTTTTTAATCTGGGCTGTGTTCAGCTGCGCAGGGCTGATAAGCATTTCTGAAATCTCTGTACACGACAAACAGCACTTTAATCTCGTCTTTCAATTTCCAGTGCACTCATTACACAAATTCAGCTCAAAGAACCTTGATGCATGAAAATTAGCCTTCCTGGATGTGGTACAATCTCTTTTAACCTTTTCTAAAATACTCTGATCCTCCAGGCCATTCGTCCCAGGAAAAATGTAGGCAATGGCTTACTTACAAAATGGAGAGAATTTATCCCCAAGGCCCATGAATGTTAAAGTTGAGCTAAATGTTAGCTATTTGTTTTAATTGAAGATGAGGGAAATGATTTCTTCAATTTTAACCTAATTTCCAGAGAATAAACATCATTACATAGAGAAAAATGATATTTCCATGTAGTACTTTCATATATGGAAACCTCAGACCAGACCAGCTGTCTGAGAGAGCTTGTTCATTTAAACCTCAAGCCAATTAGCACCAATTTTCAATCAGTTATGTAAGTATTAACCTGTTCCTTTCTGTGTGTAATCTGTCCATGAGCTGACTTGGAGAAAATCAAATTCTTAGTGTCAAATTGCTTTCCTTAATATGTACTCAAGTCTTTATTCACATTGTACCCTAGGCTCTGATTTCAAGCTTTCCAAGACAGACGCATGTGAAAATAGTTTCTGAGCCTTACTGCTCTTTAGAGGTGGGTGGGGGACAGGCAGGGATGTGTGTTACCTGTGGGAAGATTCACAGGCCCACACAGTATCCCTCAAACACAAATCATAGAGAATCAAGGACAAAAGATTGTCAATGTATTTAATCCTGTTTGGATTATTAAAGAAAATAGAGCTTCTGAAATTCTCTAGTTTAAAAAAAAATAACAGATTACTATATGCACATAAATTGTTTTAATAGAAACTGCAAACATCTTTGGTGAAAAAGAAGTCCAGAAAAGAAGACTACAGAGTTTTCTTTGAGTTTCCAGAGGAGTACCCCTGACAGTGCACACAAGCCCTCTCCTTACAAGACCAAGACCCTGAGCTGGGCTCAGCTCTTGGGGTTTTGGTTCAGAGCCTTGCTCCCCACTTCTCAACCATCCCTCATTCCTAGGCCAGGAGGGATTTGGGAAAGTTACTGAGATTTGAGTTGAGGCAAGGAATTAACTAAATGAAATGCAAGGTGTCTCATAAAGAGAGAAGCATAATATTCATACAATGACTCTTCCTCCCCAGAGCTCTCGCTGAGATCTACCCAACGGTTCTACTAAATACAGAATGAAGAGGACCCTTTTTTTGCCAGGAAGAAATATTTGTTTCCTGAATACAGCACAGGGATTTTACGCACAACTTGTGCACTTTTTTTTAAGACTACAGAGTCTGGGACATCACCATTTCTTCTTGCACAGATAAACTCACCTTCTGACTTTGCTGATAGAGCATTCGGAGGCTCAGACAAGGGAAGATGAGAAGTTTAGAGGAGATTGGTGGGATGAGACCATTATACTGATCTGTTTTCAAAATTTGTTGAATTTGATTCTTGTAGAGAACTGTCTTAAGGACTTAGCCAAAGGCAAGTTTTAAGGGATAAGTTACCAAGTGAATGGCTGTAGATAATTTAAAATCATCTGTCACATTCTGGCTGTGTATGCAAAACTCTAAGTAGGGAGAGGGAATAGATTTCAATTCTATAATGTCACTGGAGGCAAGTTATAGAATTTTTCATGTGTTAAAATTTACTTTTTTGCAATTATAAAATTCTCTTTTAGTGATCTTAATGCTGGAGGTGACTATGAAAGAAAAGGCCTGAGTGGCCTCACACCTTTTAGGACTCTCAATCTGAAAATCAGAAAACTCAAAAATTCCAGGGCATCCAGGCTTTTCTGCCAACAAACTTCCAATATTTTGGCACTGGCACTGTGCCAGCTGTATGCACATTACTTGTGTTCGCCCCACAGTCCAGGTCAGGGCCTTCTGCTCCAGGATACCACACTGACCCATGAGAGACACCCTTGAGGACTCCACAGTGGCAGAGAGGTTGCTCAAGCGAGCACTTTAGACTGTGACAGCTCCTTGGTAGGGTCTGAGGAGTGATCTGTAGCTTCTGCTTTCAGGTAATAAAGTGCCACTCTGTGCTGTGTGTTTACCTACTTACTGATTAGAAAATCATTTCTTTTCTTTCTTTCTTTCTTTCTTTCTTTCTTTCTTTCTTTCTTTCTTTCTTTCTTTCTTTCTTCCTTCCTTCCTTCCTTCCTTCCTTCCTTCCTTCCTTCCTTCCTTTCATTCATTCATTTATTCATTCAGGAAACATTACAGAATGTCCTTCCTATCTCTGAAACTGTGGGTGGGTGGCAAGTAGCAGGCGAGTATTGATTATCTTTCTGTGTTCTAAGATCCATTCAGGATCCAACAGTCAAAGAAGCATCTGGAAGGCCATGCCCTCAGCCCTAGAACATCCTCCTTTCTTGTAGACTTTGGGTCAATGACTCTCTTTTACTTTGCTTTTTTATTAAGGCTTAGTGTTTTTACATCTTACTGGAAGAAAGTATGGACTGTTTCCAAATAAATCTAGCAGAGCTCTCTCCAGTCTCAGACCACTTTAATTTATTAATACAACCAGTAATGAATGTTCTGAAGTATAGAGATATAAAGAAAAAGGGAACCAGAGGTCTCTCCCTTAAGGACCTCTGAGTTTAGAGTGAAAAACAGAAACATAAGCAATTATTATATAATCATGTTGTGTATCATAACACAGCATTTCTTAAAGTAAATTTCACAGACTTTCAAATCTCTCCTTGGAAGTCTGTGAGTTTTGGTCAGAGCCCACTGTACTTGACTCTCAGCACTGCTCCCCACTGTTCTCATCATCACAGGCAAGCTCTTGGGGTCTTAGTCTTGTCACTGAAATATGCACAGTACTTACTAATTTTATGGTGCAAATCAAATGGAGAATGATATGCAATCAATTCATGGGTTACCTCTTTAATGGTCAGCAAGATACCTTGTGTGTCTTATTTCAGTCACACAACATTTGAATTGGTGCTCACTGTAGCACAAAAACAGCACAAGGATACAAAGGTGTTAAACAAATTGATGGGAAGCTGTTGACCAGTCAGCCTCCTGCACTAACCCCAGCAGACCAGATTACACGAGATTGGAGACACTTGTGCTGAGTACCACCTAATCAAACTGAACTTTGAATTGGGTCAGTTTTCAAAAAACAAGAGTTTTACAGCACCCAATCAGATGGGGCCTAGGTTACCTGAATATAAGGAAAATAACTTTGAAACAATCAGTCTGCTTATTCTCTGTTTCTTTTTTCTTCAACCCTTTTCTGACTATAAAGACAAATTCCTAGGCATAGCTTATTAGAATGTTCATCCTATTTTATGAAATGAATTATGCCCAATTTGAAAATCAGAAATAAAAGTCAAATTTGACTAAATTTGTTGCAATTTTATCTTTTGACAAAGGTTAACAGACTGGTAACTTATTTATGACAAAAGAGAAAGAAAGAGGTGTCTACAGCATGTCACTGGCAGAATGTACCTAACATTAATTTACTCTTATCTTTTCTCAGGAATGCCAAACTCCTGCTTAGGAATTCTTTCCATACCAATCCAAATTCAGCACATTCCACTCTAAATTTAAACAGATAAAGTCTAGATGAAAAACATGTCCTATGTTTAATGAATGTCTCAACCCTTATTTTCAACAGAAGACTCTATTAAACAGTCAATTGCAATTATTTTTCTACAGCAACAAATTATGATAAAAACATGTGGTAGTTGAACTTCAGATATTTTGCATCTGCTTTTGAGGCAAAGATTTGAGTGTGAGGATAAATGTCAGTTGTTTACACATCGAATAGTCAAGGAAAGAGTTGGTTTTGCTGAACTTAATGTGAAAAATATGCCTACCAAGGAAATCATGGTTGTCTTTGAAGAACAAGTAAAGAAAAAGTAAAGGAGCCAGGAGTGGTGTACTCCTGTCATCAGCAAGGCCGAGGCAGGAGGATTGCGAGTTTAAAGCCAGCCTCAGCAATTTAGCGAAGCCCTAAGCAATTCAGTGAGACTTTGTTTCTAAATAAAATAATAAAAAGGACTGGGGATGTGGCTAAGTGGTTAAAAACCCCTGGGTTCAATCCCCAGTACCCAAAAGAAGGAGGAAGAGGAGGAGGAGGAGAAGAAGAAGAAACCAAACTGGAGTATGAACCCAGTCTCTGGACCCTGTGGGGTTAACCCTAGGGTCAGATAGATCTGTAAGGTAGGTGTGACAACTCTCCCAAGGTGTCTATATTGCTGTTAACATTCCACTCTGAAATATAGGGGCACCACTCCTCAACAGCCATCAACAGTGTATCAAAAAGACTAACTGTGCATATCATTCCAGTGCCTGATGGATGCTTTAGCATGCAGAATAGCAAAAGCAGATTGTAATAATAGTTATTTTGAATTAAACAAATATTCCATTTTTTTCTCAATTCCAATATACCTTTGATTGTAAGACAGTAAATACTAGACGACAGCATTTCTGGGAAGAAAACACACACTTCAACACAAATTCAAATAGAACTTTTAGTAATAAAGCTAGGATGGATTTATCATAGAATTGGATGTCACTTTCTTATTCACTGTCACTGTTAGCCTTGATCCCAAGCTTGCTTCACCTTTGGACCAGAGAGAGCCTTCAATCCTTCAGGGTCACTTTTCATCATTGGCATTTGTACTTAGCATGATGGGTATCTGAATATATATATATATATATATATATACACACACACACACACACACACACACACATACACACATACTGAATGTGCCTTGGAATATCCACACTTCTTTTCCAGATATGGATATAGAGTCAGAAATTCCTTCACAGACTATTTAAGCTGCACATAATACCAAAGTCTTGTTATTGTCTGTTTACTCTTCATCTCAGTTCAATCTATACTTCTCTGGCCATTTAAGTGTTTAGCTCTAAATTGGGTAGTGTCTTGTAGTGTTCTTAAGATTTTCATGAGATAATTAGTAGAAAACACTTCAAAATTTAAAATCTTCATAAAAACCCACTCATTATTTAATTGAGTAAGTCTTCTCCATCCCTCGCCAAGTCTCCAAACTTAAGTCCTTGTGAGAACATAGTGGCCTTCTGCCTACTTTATGTCCTGCATAGTACTTGAAGATCTCTAACTCACTTACCATTTGCTTGGTCACTTAAAGAACTTAACAATGAAGGATGAACAGGTTGGCATTTTTACTTTAAAAATGAGTGGGTTGGTGTGCCTAGGAACTAGCTCTGGTATCTTATCAACTTGTCCCCACAACTGATCTGCCTTAGTTTATGCCTATGAAAGATAAAAATAAAAATAAAATAGTCACCCCTACATGATTGTTATGATTGTTCAAATCACTAGGCATAATGGATCCTAGCTCAGCTCTGCAGTCCATGTGGAGGCTTCGCCGTGGCATCGATACAGGAGAACCACATCAGCTTACTCTGCAAAATCCCTAGTGGAGTCCTCACCCACTTTTTCTGTGAGTCTTCCTGTTCTCTCCCTCTCGCTTGCAATTAAAAACTGATTCTCAGAAAATTGCTGGATTAGTTAGCAGTATTGACAAAAGAAAAAAGAAAGATACTAAAAGAAAAAACTCTACAGAAGTGTCTCAACATAATGGGGATAAATGGCTCTAATTTTATCCCTGAAAACTGGTTCAACAGAAATTGGAAATCTATCCTTCACCTTCAAAACTTCTTTGATTCTCTTGGAAACATTAAGCACTTTGTAAGGTTTTTCTCCAATTCAATAGTGCCATAGGAGAAGCTGTCCAGTTTAAAAATACAAAAATATATATATATATATACATATATTCTTCATTCCCATAAAGCAGGCACAGGTATTATAATGTTTTTGCTTTATAGGAAGTATAACAAGTTTCAGTGAAGTATGGCTCTTTGTTTACTGCCACCATTTTTCCATGGTCATGTCTGGTAGGTGGTAAATATTTTTCACTGCATTCTCTCAGAGTACCAGCTGTGTTCTCATAATTTATCTTCAACAATAAAGGTGAATCTTATAGCTCTAAGATAAATTGCCTGTTACTACTTGTACCCATTTGATTCACTACCTACAGATGATAGAGTACAAATCAGAAACATTTTATACCATATTTATGCTTTGAGAAGAGTGGGAATGGAAGGGGTAGAGGTGATGTGTACAATAGGATATGCTGTCATCGACCTGTCTATTATGAAATTATTCAGTGTCTGCCAAATGATCCATGTTAACAAAACATGAACATCAAGAATGTATATAGTTGAATTCATTTCTTTATAAGATCCAACATCTCTAACATTTAGTAAGAGTCATTTTGTGTTATCCACATATTTTATTTACCTTCATTTATTTTATAAATAAACATATCATCTAAACATATCACTTACATCTGTCAGTACATTTTAATGTGATTTCCTAAGAATGATTAATTCAATTAAGCCACTGCCAAATATTTACTTATTACATACCATATGCTAAGTATTACTCTAGATTTTGGGAAACAGAGTCTCTGCTTCTAGGAAACTTATTTTCATATATGAGGAAACAGATCATAGAAAAGCAAAATGAAATAATTTTTAAGAAAGTATCCTGTGGTCATGTTAAATGCTATAAATAAATTAAAATAATATGAAAGGCAGGGGGAGGTTCAATAGTTCTTATTTAGCCACATTGGCCTGGGAAATCGTCGCTTGAGGAGGTGACATTTAAGGTGAAACATGAATATGAAGAAACAGCAGTTATGTGCTAGATGAATAATTGTTGCAAGCTATTATGGCAAAAAATATTAAACATGGAAGGGAGTACAGAGAGGTGCATTTGATAGATGGAAAAGTGTCAGATCATGTAGGGTCTGGGTGGATTATGGTATAATGAGGCAAAGGGACTGTGATGGAAGAGAATACTTTCAGGGGAGGACAATTTAGAGATAATTATCTTTCTAGTTGTAGCAGTTGAGTTCAAATTCAAAATAAATATTGTAGGTCGAGCAAGTTATTCTGATGACTTGGATATAGGATGAAAAAAGGGACAAATCAGATAGGATTTTGATCCTAGTAGCTGGATAAATAAAATTACCATTTACTTAAATGTCAAAGACTTGGTAAGAAAAGGAGTAAAGAGTCAGGTGTAGTGGCACATGCTTGTAGTCCCAGCTACTCAGGAAGCCAAAGCAGAAGGAACATGGGAGCCCATGACTTTACGACCTGGACAACATATTGAGAACTTAACTCCAAAAAGAAGAAAAAGTCGAGAATTCTTGGGTTAGTGTGTGGAGTGGAGTTGGAGGGGAATCAAGAGTTCTGTTTTGGCAATGTTAAGTTTGTGGGAACACCTAGACTTCACCTGGAGATGGCAGGTAGGCCATTGAATATGTCAGCAGTACAGCAAAGCCAGAGTTGCAGATAAAAATTTGAAAGGAATCTGCAGAGATCATTTTCAGTCACAAGAGTAGGTTAATCACTTAGAGTATGAATGTAATTATAGAGATGTCAGGGAGAGAGACCTGCAGGACATCACTGGGAAACACACTGAGGGTGCAGGAAAGCAAGTCTTCCTCTAAAGCTAGAGAAGAATATATACAGAAAGAAGAAAGTATCAAGAGCTGCCAAGAAATCAGGTAAAATGGAGGCAGATAAATAGACGGATAGCTGTGCCAAGATGTGGGTCATTGGAGACCTGAATAAATTGAGCCATATCACTGATGGAATGGCAACGTACGCTTGATTTGAATTGGATTGAGAACAGATAGGAGGTAATGAAGTGGAAAAAGTAAATACATATAGGACATCTTTCAAAGAGTCTTGCTATGGAAGGAATAAAGAAATGTGAGTAACAAAAGAGTTTGGAGTCAAGGCCTTTTGTTTGTTTGCTTGCTTTAAAGATAAGTGATATTAAATTCATGCTAGTGGGAAGGATCTCCCAAAAGAAGGAAAAAGTAATGCCCCAGAGGAAAAAGGGAATTCTGCTGAAGCAAAGCCTCAGAGAAGTTATGAGACAAAGAGAACCAGAACGTAAGTGGAGGGTTTATCACAGATGAGGGCAGAGCCACCTCTATTGTCACAGAGTTGGTGGGTACAAGTGTAGGAAAACTAATGGACTCCGTGGGTGGTAGCTCAATAACAAATTGTAATGGTATGCTTTCTCAAATTCAGCAGTCAATTAATTCTTTTGGAAAAATTGCTTAGAAATAGATGATCTTTACTGAAGTTACAGTACAGCAGCTTCACCGTTGCCAGGAGAATGGCAAAGGAAATAATCTATTTTCTCTGATATGCATATCACTAATATTTAAATTTTTCTATTAAACCTAACTCTATTAAATACAGTGGTGGAAATAAACCATTTTAAAGAAGAAAGTAAAACGAGATGAATTTATCTGTTTGAAATATATATGAAAATGATACCAAATAATGTTGATTTTAACAAGAGCTTCCTTTGTTGTCAGCAGACACATTTTCAAGACTTCCACATTTTGATTTTTTATTTTAAATAGGGCAACTGTCAATTTGAATTACTACATTCTGCTTTGCATAATAATTTACATATTTATCCACCAAGAATGCTCTGATAAAAGGACAATATCCCATGAGAGAGATGAAAAGGCTTGATTTTTGAATCACACTTTTGCATGCTTGAATAGCAAGTCTTCTTTTCCAGCAGAAAAATTGTAGCATTGAGAAAGACAATGGCCCAGGTCAGTGGTTTGTCATTAATTTTTTTTTTACTGTGAAATTCTGTTATACAAAATTGCTCAGAGCAATTTTTGTCTACATTGCCCCAATTAAAGCACAGTTTTTGTTTTTCAACCATGAAGAATAATTCTTGCCTAATACAAGAATGATCACAAGGAAGCTATTATCAGTTCCAACAAGAAAACCCAAACTACTTTTAGATGGAGGGAATGGGGAGAAAACCTCGTTTGTTCAAAATTTTTACTTAACACACCTAGTAATATAAATGGTTATTGATATCTTTTACTTAACAAATAAGATTTTGGTCTTTAAAACTCAATCCTATGCTGAGAGCTCCTCAGAGCTTTTAGAGTTCTTCCTGATATTTTATTTTCAGCCCAATGATAAAGCTGTCTGGGTGCAACTTAAAGTCTTACATGTGTTTTGGGGGGTGGGGTTTGTTTAGTTTTTTTTTTTTTCTTCTGTTTCTCCATGAGAGAGGCATGTCCCAAGGCTATTGGTATAAGCTCCTGTTTAATCTGCTCTCTGATATGTCTCCCTGGTGTACATGTTCTCTGTTGCTTTCTCAATTTCTCCAAGCATAACACAACAAAAAAGACCACATGGAATCCTAAAAGATCACATGTGGACCAGAGATCTTTGGCATCCAAACCTTGGCCATGGGATTAAGTGCTGGAAACATTTAGGGATTCCTGAGATATTAGTAAAAACCTCCTGCTAACACTTGTGTTGATAGTGGAACACCAACTCCAGTTGCCTCACTGTGACTCCAGAGAAAGGACCTCATGGGTGTGACTCTGCCGCTCACCCTCTCTTTCTTCCACCCCCAAGAGATGACCAGTTAGTAGCACCTTCACAGGGTTTGATCATCCTTTCTTATGATAAACATAATTTGAGTGCTTTTCCAAATTTGTTCTCTACAGTAGGAAAGGCCCTCAATGGGCCTGAGGGTCACTTCTGGGAAGCGTTTTCTCAGGTTAAGTGGGAACCCTCTAGTCTCGGGTCTGGTCTTTTCAAACAGTGCATCTTCATTCTTTTTTATTTTTTGATAATAGACTTTGCCTTACACCTTCTTGTGAAGGAGTACTCTGCTTTGGAAGAAAGAAAATCACAGAAATTATCCACATTAATAGAATTAAGGGTTAAATAGTGAGTCCTCTCAAG
Organism: Geosciurus inauris; assembly: GCA_004024805.1. Classification (NCBI taxonomy): domain Eukaryota; kingdom Metazoa; phylum Chordata; class Mammalia; order Rodentia; family Sciuridae; genus Geosciurus; species Geosciurus inauris. The sequence continues at coordinate 48,168 of PVHX01006341.1, read as the reverse complement.
TTGAATTTTAACAACATACAAGAAGCAATACTTTAACCTTGTGGAACCAAGGAGAAGTGGAAAGGAAGGACGGATCTTCAAGGTCAGTTTTTGTGTGATCTTAGCTGACAGCTTGCTCAGGTAGAGAAGTGGGCATCCCTTCCACTGTAGCAAGAAGGGAGGCATTCGCTCTGGATAGCTTAGAAATAATTGAATCTTACTATCTTATTCCTCCTTTTCTATTTCTTTGTGCCCCTTGCCTCCTTTTCAGTCTTTGCGTTAGTATAGGGTTACAAATAGGAATTTGTATTTTCCATGAAAAAACATAAGCCACAGTTAAATGAGAGCTCGTTTACAACGTCTCCCGCTTCACCTTGTGAGTCACAAATAGAATGATAAATGGCGCTTCAGCCCCTGAACACCCACAGCATTAATCAGAAAAGAAAACCATCATGTACAAGGTCTTTTTCCTCCTGTAATGGAATAGAACCACAAGATCGGGGCTATCTTCTGGCAAAGTAGAGCTCCTGCCCTAGCCCAGCTGTTCCCAGTCCCCTATGGTGACCGGGCAGCCATGTGGCAGAGGAGCACAGGGAACCTGAGGTCCTCTCCTGCCCCAAACTGTGCTACCTTCAAGATAACTTTTATTGAATTTTCATTTTTTCAGAAACTCTTTTCCTGTTTAATACCCAATATCTCTTTAAAACATTTTACTCATTATAGGGAGTTACTTGTGTTGGACGGGGGACTAAGGGTAAACAGAGATTTTGCTGTTTATCCTCACCCCTTCATTCCAAGGACCACGTAGTTGATGGTTCTGTGCAGCATTCTTAAGCATGATCCTGAACCAAAACTGTGGCCTTCAACTAGAAAAAGGGATTCTGACCCTTTGTGTCTCTGTAGTCAGCCAATCTCCTCAAGTCTCCCTTTCAGTTAGGGTGAGTAGGAACAGAAGCCATTTCATTGGACTTGGCTAACAATCATGTCCAAGGAAAGCTGGACCTTTCTGCCTGATGGTTCTGCAAGGAAATAAATGTTGTTTTTGTCTGATGTCGCATTCTCACGGCCGGGTATGTGTTGTAAAACGAAGGAAATTATCCAACGACTGTAATTATAGTGACTCATTGACACAAATGCTGAGAGGCAGATGTGGCATAAATAATGAGGCAACACAAAGAAGACTCTTCATTATCAAATCCTGCCTTCACATCCTCATCCTGCCAGGAGGCTGCAGAGGCCAACGGTAAGAACCCATTTCCCCTAAGGCACCTTGATTACTTCCCAACCTGGAGAAAGGGTGGTGGCTACCAGACCCCTGACCTTTTAGAGTAAAGCAAAATGCAAACCTGAGCCATCCTCTAAGTCTGCAAACTGGGTGGTATCAAATGAAAACTGCCATATGGATGGAATAAATAGGGAATGTTTAGGGAATGTGCCAGAGCCACAGAGAAAAAAACAGAAACAAAACAACAAACCCAAACATGATTCCAACCGAAGTTGGCTGACACATGGAGACAGACTCAGTCAAATCAATTCCCCTAGTGACGTACATAGTAGGCACCTCAGGAGGACACAATGGTTTTGGAGTCAGACACATCTACATGACTTTAAGGAGTCACTGTCCCCCTGCTATCCTCAGTTACCTCCTTTACAGAATGGAGAAACTAGTGGCCCTTACATTACAAGGTTGTGAGAATTAAGATATTATGAATGCGAACACAGAGAATGAGCGTGGCACAATGCTTTCCCATCAAAATGGGGTGTGCATGTGGATTGAGAGGTGCTCAGGGCAGAACACTTCCTCACTCCCTGTTCTCCTTTCCCGCCACCAGCCTCCTATCCTCCTTTCCCACTGGAAGATATATATCAATCCATACGCTGGGAAGTAGAATTCCTATTGAGCGCATTGACAGAGCTAGTTAAAATAATGGATGCTTCAGAGGAGAACAACATGAAGTTAGTTTCCAGTCACTTAATTACCTGCATAATTAATACAAGTTTACCCTGGGATCAGGTACTTAGGAGACACGTGTGGTCTTAAAGGGCATAGACTTAGGAGACTGCCTTTATTCAAATCTTAATTGTTGCTTACTACCTTGTGACCTTGGGCAGTTAATCTCTCTATACTCCAGTTTTCTTTCTGTAAAGTGAGGAAAGTTATCTACATAAATGTTATGACAATTACATGAGTTAATTTGGGTAAAATGCTATGAATGTTGCCTGGCACCAAAGAGGGGCTATTTAAATAATTATTAAATAAGCAAGTAAACACTAATAGATGTGGTATAGTGGGATAAGTCCACATATAGAGGATAAATAATAATAAAATTTTAGCATTTTATTCTACTTTCTACCAGAAATGTGCAAAATTTAAAATGTAAAGGAGCTGATAGTGACAATAAGTACTTAGTTTGCCTTTGTATCCTTTAAGAAAATAATATGAAGAAAGGAATGCATACCTTTCAATTTTTAAATTATGAGCATTGCATTGCATAAAGCCTGTCCCAGTCATACATATTTTACTATGAAGTTTTTGACTTTTTCTTATTCTTGCATCCTCTATTATCAGTATCAATTTATTATTGTTATAGTTTTAACATTTATTTCACTTCTTTACTTTTTTTGGGAGGGAGTACCGGGGATTGAACTCAGGGGCACTCAACCCACTGAGCCATATCCCCAGCCCTATTTTGTATTTTATTTAATGACAGGGTCTCATGGAGTTGCTTAGTGCCTCACCATTGCTGAAGCTGGCTTTGAATTCGTGATCCTCCTGCCTCAGCCTCCAGAGCCTTTGGGATTACAAGGGTGCACCACGGAACCCAGCTCATTTCTTTACATTTTTACGTCAAAACACAAGGACATTTAATAAATTGAACATGCTTAAGCCCGGCAGTTCATTTGTGACCTTACTTTGTTCACTAAAGTGACTGTATTTTTCATTATCATGCAGTAAAAACCTATATTTTTTAGTTCCAATAGAAGTTTAAGATTCCAAAAATATAGAATTTAACACCCAATTCTATACTTGTCTTTTTCATTTATTAATTCATTCTCAAAATATTGACAATTTATGATATGCTAGGATTATTTTTAGAACTTAGTACTCAAACAAGCAATTTTTTTCAGTTTTTTTCCAATAAAATTCACTACAGCTAGTAGTTATTGCATATTTTGGGACTCAGAGAAAAAAAAGAGTGGATAAAATTAGTAGCTTTGAACAGTCATGTAAGAATATTGAAACACTCACCAAATTGTCGTTTCCCCTTTGCAGAACTGTGGCATGGAAGCATTTCCCCTTTGGAAACAAGAACTTCAGAACTACAAAGGGTTAAGGTTGTAGAAATAGAAAACGCCAGTCCCTCAAGTGTGTTTATTGGAATGCTGATGAGCAGGGCCACACACATCTTCATCCCTAGGCTCCCAGGCGTGTGCTCACTACCTGTTAGGGGCTCAGAACCATAGGTGATGTAAGGTGTGCACCTGTCTTGAAGAACAGTGTACAGTAATCTATTCAAGTTGGCATTTGAGGTGCATTTTCAGAAGCCTTTATTACACCATGCCAAGCTGGCAGCTTCTGGGTGATGTAGAGTGTGATGGGACCAGTAGATTTCAGACTCATTTACTCTAAAGTGTGTTCTTGTTTTGAGGCAATATTCTGCAGGAACCTATGTCAAGAGATGGAACAAGCTCTAAATTCTGGTAGATAGGCCCTGGCCAGGGTCTTTTGGACAGGAAAGGCAAATATGTGTTAATCTCTGCAGAGATTAATTGTTGCCCTTAGCAGGGTGAAAGGACTTCAACGCAATCAACTTGTCACCAAGTAGCTGATTGATCTTCTTGAAGGGTGGTGCCGTAATGAAGGTTCAGCATTGGTCTTTATCACTGACAGGTTGGACAGCTGGCGGAGGCAAAGGCTGAATGAGGCCTGGTGAGTGGGAGTCCATGTTGACTTATGTGTAGGCTCTGTTCCCGCTGCTTTGGCTACTCCAGACACAATCTCACTGTGAGATTGTGAACCAGAGAGTCTGGTTAATATCGACTCACTGAATCATTCCTCTTCTTTGTGGCTTGTCTCTTCTTTGGTAGGTGTTAACACATGATACAAAGGTATTCGTCCTTCATACCCACTCCATATGTCCATCTACTGGATTCTTCCCGAAATCTCCTTTCTCATTTTAGGACCTGGCCACATAGCCATACATTTTTCTTACCTGGACCTGCTTCTTTTTCTATACAAAGTAGACAACATTCACTGCTGAAAACTAGTTATTATGAAGATTTTTCCTTCTTGCTTCCTTTTAGGTTTGTCTCTGAGTAGAACTGTGGTTCAGGAGCAGTTCATTCTTAGCTTGCATTTACTAAGCTGAACCATTTTTAAAATACCTCGATGTTGCTCCTCCTTTGTGAGCTGCCCATATGGGACTTGCTGAATTGCTACCATGTGACCCAAGGGTGAAGAGCCAGTGCATCGATAATAGATGCCTGGGGGCTCTGAGACACCTGCTCAAAGCAGTTTTCTTGTGTCTTTGGACTTGCTCATGCCTAATCCTGGATATGCTGCTTCTATCTTATAATGAAATGCAACTAGGCCCATTTTTTATGACTTGTGAATCTGGCAGAAGCCAACTAATGATATATAGTTCAGGCAGTGTGGTCTTCTGAAGACCCATGATCAGATACTTCCAAAACCTAATAGCATATCAGGAACGATTTTAAAGTGGTTTATAGTTCTAGGATACAGGTGCCATGACCTCACACCAGAACCTTAGAGTTACTTGCTATAAACCCTACCCAGAATCTTTTCCCGCACAGATACCTGCTGGTTACATGAAGCAAGTGATAGGTCTGCTTGCGTCACAGAAGTAGAGCCCTTTCTAGCTCTGAGTCCCACGAAAACCTGGGAGTTTCTAACTCATGCTGTAAATGGGTTACAGTAGTATTCTCAATACTATGGCTGCGGTGTTATAACATGGTATTCAGCTTTCTTTTTTTGTGTGTGTTTGGGTGTTATGAAAAACATTATTTTGTACTTGGAGAAAATATCCCAACATACCACAGACCACTGACTCCTAAACACCAGATATTGTAGGGATTATTTATTACCTTCTGGAACACTGTCAACTTACTAAGACCTCCACGAGTCTGCCACTTTGTGCTCGTCTGGGCTGATTAAAATGTGAACCAATATAACACTGTAATGGTATGTCTAGACAAACTGCTTTTTGATCCTTGTTGCTGACATGAAAGAAAAAAAAATACATTCATCAGATCATTGGCCACTTATAGTGCAGCTAAAGCCATTTTAATTTGTTTTAGCAAATTAAACTGTATCTGGTATATAAGCTCCAATTGGGGCCACTAATTCTTTAAGTTTATAATATTTACAGTCGTCTTCCAGTATCCAAGTCTTTCATGTAGTGGCCAGAGTGGTGGACTATGTAGGGACATAATGGTAACTATTAAGTCTACATTCTTTAAATCTCTTTGGGCGACACTAATCTTTGCTATGGGATATAATATGATTTTGGATTTAATATTTTGGCTGGGATGAGAGCATTTTCTCTGCTTCCACTTAGATTCCCTCACTTCAGAAGCTCTTAAACCAACAGATGAACATAAGAGTTTGGCCATGACTAGTATATTGTTCCAATTATACATTTTTGGACAATAGAAATGTCTACCAGTTTGGATCAGTGCACCCAGGAGATTCATGTTTTCTGATCCTGTGATAAAACTCATACTTTTTCTCCTGCCCATACTGAGTCCCCTCTCTATCAGGGGCCAGGATGACACTTTGAGTCCTTTAATATCAATGTCAACTTGGATCTTGTGTCCTACTACTTTCAAAATATTTCAGTTATTTTCCTTTTCCAATATAGGATTATCTGTGTAAATAGCTTTGTGAAGACTGGGGAATATTTTCAATCTATACTTGTTCTGGTGTTGCAAGGTCCTTCTTCATTGATATTCAGGCTCTTGCTCAGACAATGGAGTCTGAATATTTTAATTGGCTCAAGTCTGGAAATTAAGCAAGGAATTTATGACTGTTTCTTAGGGTGGCTGGTTTCAGCCTTCTTGTCTTCCATCTTTGTTTCCTTCTGATTGTTGATTAACATGACCCTTGTTCATCGCCCATCTATTTTGCCTTTGAACCTCAATGTTTAATTCACCATTCTTATACTCTGTGGGTCATGGCCTAAGAATGTTGTTATGACTTTGCCATTCATTATGATAATTGTGACCACTTTTCTTCTAATGCCTGTCACCAGCTGGCCTCAATTATTTGTGTTCCTGTCATCTCATCGTTGCTAGAGAACCCAGTGCTATGGCAGCACCTCCTATTGTCAGCCTTGGCGTTAGCAATGGAGATAGCCAAAGCTGAGTTTCTAAAGCTCGTACCCACCTTACCATTCTATGTGAAGGAAAAATGGGTCATTTTAAAACTTTTAAAGTCTCAGACAACTAGGATTTCAAGATTCTAGAGTGCATCAATCTCAAATATTCTCAAGTCTCACAGTTCTAGTGATTTAGCATATTTGTTGGTTCCTTGGCTTCAGAAAATAAGTCACTCTCTATGCTGCTAAGGAGGTCCCTTAGCTTTCACACCTTCCCCTAAATTAATAAATAATCATTCTCAACCTGTCATTGTCTTTACCCAATTGATCAAAAACATCCATAATTCTTACAATCACCACTTCTATACCTCACAAAAGCCTTATATATGAAACCAGCTAGTCCATTTCATCCCACCAGTATAATTTCAGCTCACAATTGTACCACTACAGTAAATGAACAGCTACCAATGATGGAGTTTTTGCCAGCCATTTGGCAGGTGATCCAGCTCCAAAATTCCATTCATAATTAACTGGGTACATACCTGGAACCAGTACTTTTAGGTCAGATTTTCCAGAAAGAAATTGCAAGATGAAGGTTTCTTTTTAGATATGCTTTTAGAGTTGTCCTGAATGGAAGCAAGAGATCTGCACTACTCATTGGAGGGGGGCTGTCCCAGGCATAACCATGGAGAATGCATCTCCCTCAGGCCCAAGCAACAGCCTGATGAAGGGCTTCACTGTGAGCCATCAAGAGTCAGCATCCTAGGGGCTGGGGTCATGGCTCAGTGGTAGAGCGCTTGCCCCTCATGCGTGAGGGGCTGGGTTCGATCCTCAGCACCACATACAAAATACATACATAAATAAATAAAATAAAGGTTGTTAAAAGAAAAAAAAGAGTCAGCATCCTAGCAGATGAGGACATTAGTGCCTCAGACTTGAAGTGATGAATATGAATTCATTCTCAAACTTTGCATTTCTTCTTCTCCTATGTCTTAATTTTTTTGTTAGAAAGAATTTACACAGTTTACTTACATATACACATGCGCACAGTCACACACTCAGAAAAATAAAAAAAAAGTTGTGCTACTTTATCTTTACCTAGACTCTAGGGCACTACATTCATTTTTCCTTTCAACTTTAGATCCTTATTTCAACCTTCTTGATCTTCCTCAATTTTGATTATTAGACTTCTCAACCAGTAAAGGTTACAGTATTGTTAGTAGTTTTCAGGCTTCTGAAGAGGTGCCTGTATTAGGTGAAATTACTTTTAGAATTCAAATAAAATTATTTCTTTTATAATTTAAATAAAATTATTTTAAGATAATTGTAAATTCACATGTAGCTATAAGAAATAACAGAAATTGTGTACCCTTTATTCAAGTTCAACCAATGGTGACATCTTGCAAAACTATAATAGACCCTTGTTAAAGATATACAATAATTCTATCACCACAGTGATCCCTAATATTGCCCATTTTAGCCATACCACTTCCCTCCCAACCCTCAACACATACTACTCTGTTCTCCACTTTTATAACTTTGTCATGTCAAGAATGCTATGTAACTGATATCATACCATATGTACCCATTTAAGATTGACTTTTTCAGTCACCATAATTCTCTTAAAATCATTAAAGTTATTATATGTATTAGTCTGTTATTTTTCATCCCTGAATACCATTCCACATTATGGATATACCACAATTTAACTGCTCATCCACTTAAGGACATCCAAGTTATTTCAGTTTGGGGTTATTATGAAAACAAGTTGTAAATATTCATGTGCAAGTTCTTGTGTGAACTCATTTTTGTGTGATTTTCATTTCTCTAATGTCTTTTCATTTTGCCCAGGAGATGAATTGCTGGGTTACACTGTGATTGCGTGTTTAGTTTTTGAAGAAATTGCAAGACTCTTCAGAATGGCTGTACCATTTTATATTCCTAGAAGCAATGCATCTGTAACAAATTTTCTCTGGATCCTTGATAGCATCTGGTAGATTTTCCTAACTCATAAAAATGATATATTTCTTGATTTATTTAGGTCTTCTTTGATTTCTTATCTCAGCATCTTATAGTTTTCAGCATACATTTCTATACATGTTGTTAGATTTGTACCTGTTTTCCATTTTTTTTTTTTTTGAGTGACTGCAAGTGGCAGGATATTTTTATTACTAGCATCCATATGTCCATATGTGCTCTGGTAAAATATAGAAATAAAATTGATTTTTGTATGTATATCATGTATCATGAGACCCTTGCTCACTAAACTTATTAGTTCTAGGAAATAAAATAGTAAATTATATATGTATGTATTTGTGTGTGTGTGTGTATATATATATGCATATGTGTATATGCATATATATGATTTTCTAAGTAGACAATCATGTCTGCATGTTTGCAAATGGGACAGTTTTATCTCTCCATGTCTAATCTGTGTTATACAGTTCTTTTGCCTTGCTGCCTTTGTTAGAATTTCCAGTATTGTATTGAAAAAAAGAAAGACATCAGTAGATGTGCTTGCTTTATTTCCAACGGGGGTCGGGGCAGGGGGATATTCACTCATTCACAATTCAGAATAATGTTACCACTAGGACTTTTCTAGTTATTCTTTATCAAACTGAGAAACTGTCCTCTATTCCTATTTTTCTAAAAAACCTTTCATATTGAATGGATATTGTTTTATTAAATGCTCTTTCTGCAATGATTAATATGCTCATGTAATTTTTCTTCCTTAGACTTGATGTAGTGAATTGCATTGATTAAGTTTTATGTATTGAGCCAGCTTTGCGTCTATGAAATAAACCTCATTTAGCCATGGTGTAAAATTCTTTTTACTTGTTGAATTATAGCTCTTATACTTTAGGAATTTTGGCATCTATATTCATTAGTAATATTGAATCATAGTTTTGTTTGTTCATTTTTTCTTTGTGTATTGACTCTGAGTTTGCGTAACAGGATAATGGTAAGCTTTGTAAAATGAATTATGAAAGACATTGTGTAGGATTGGAGTTATCCTTTGAAGTTTTTCATATACTCCCTAAAAGAAAATATTTAGGTATGAACATTTTTTGTTTTTTTAAATTAGGAATTCAATATCTTTAATAGTATAATTCTGTTCAATTATCTTCCATATTGAGCAAGTTGTAATAGTTTGTGTTTTTGTTTTTGTTTTTAATTGGGAAATTGTTTTGCCGGGGTTATCAAATACGTGTAGAGATGTTCATAGTATTCCTGTAGTGTCCTTTTGTTATCTGCAGAGACTTTAATGAGGTCCACTATTTCCATCTCCAGTGCTCGTAGTTTATATCTTTCTTATTTTTATTCATTGTCTGGCATACTAGACGTTTGTCAATTTTTATTGGCATTTTCAATACCGGCTCTGTTTCATTTATTTTCCTTTCTTCTGCTTTGATTGGGTTTATTTTGTTCTTCTTCTAGGTTCTTGAGATAGAAACTTAGAATATCAATTTCATACTTGAACTTGTCCCTTTTTCCAATGAATACATTTAGTATTAAAAATTTCCCTTTGAGCAATACTTGTGTTCTACAATTTTGATATACATTCTATTTATTTTTATACTGATCCATGTATATTTTGAATTCCCTTGGGACTTCCTCTGTGATTCATGGATTATTTAGAAATGTGCTATTTAAAGTGTTTATAGATATTTCTATTTTCTATTATGGATTTCTAGCCTGATTCCATTGTGGTTGGAGAACACACCTGAGAAAAGCTAGCTGGGCCCTTCTGTGAGTTACTCCATGATGTTTGTAGCAGCAGTTTTCAGGCTGTGCCTATCTCTGAATTGCTCCCTTTTGGAAAGCAGTAGTTTCCCATAAGCTACTCCATTTTAAGTACAACTGCCAAGAGTAGAATTATTCTATACTTGTTTGTACAACTAAACAACCACCAGTTGCCTGGCACAACCATAAAGCACAAACTTATAAATAATTATGCATGCCAACTTGTCAAACTAAATCACAAATACCTGGACACATGGACATCCCAAATCATATTAGAAAGATGCAGGAGCTTATCAACCCCACCAGATGCAACTCTTCACCTAAGACCTATGAAAGTGGGGGAGCCTCTGGGACTGGAAATGGCATCACCCTGACCCTGTCACTTGGTTACTTTCATGAGCTTTGTCCAGGAAAGCCACCACAGTGATGAAAATCCCATCTTTTGGGGCTTCAGCACAGCTCCTTGTGATCTGATGCACAGCCCACTCCAAGCCGACACTTCAACACTGTAAAACTAAAGTCACTGTTGGTCCAGACCCTCCATTCTGAAAACTCTGTAGAACTGATTCATTAAAACCCTTATCTGATCACCTAAAATGGCTCTTGGACTCGTTGCATTCATATCACTTTCTACCTGTGCTCTTGGCACAGCATCCTGTGTATTTGGTGAATCATCACTGCTGAAAGTGATGTATCTTGTTAATTTATAGTTTGTCATTCAATAAATTCTGACCTTGCAGAAAGACACAAATGTGTTTAGTCTCTGTTAATGGCATAGCTCTATCATGACAACACTGTATGATTTCAATTATTTTAAATTTGTTGAGGCTTGTTTTATGACCCAGGATACAGCCTATTTGGATACGTGTTCTGTGGGCACTTTAAAAAAAAAAAGTTTTTCCTGATGTTGTTATATAGAGTGTTCTATGTATGTGAATTAGATCCTGTACATTACTGGTGTAGTTAACTTTTATGTTGTGCTGATTTTATGTCTAGTTATTATATCAGTTGTTGAGAAACGGATGTTGAAATCCTGAACTGTGCTGTGGCTTAGTCTGTTTCTCCTTTTATTCCTACTGGTTTTTGCAGCCTATATTTTTTTGGTTCTTCTCTTTGCTGCATAGACACTTCAGATTTTCATGTCTCCGTGATGGACTGACCCATTTATTGTTAGGCAATACCTCTCTTTTCCTAGTAATAATATTCACTTTGAGTGTAGTTATGCAATATTAAAATAACTATTCCGACTTTCTATTAACTTTTGCAAGGTAAAAAGCATTTTTCCATACTTTTATTTTTATCCCAAGCATATAAGTACATCTAAGTGTGTCACAGTATAGACTTTATTTGTATTTATCCTATTTGGAATCAGCTTACTTTCTTGAATTTGTAATTTACCTCTTATCAGATTTGGGTGGTTTTCAGCAATTATTCCTTCTGGTACATTTTCAGTCCCAATCTCCTTCTTCCCTTGCTCTGAAATTCAGACGACATTGAATGTTAGATATTTGATTATGGTTTCACAGGTCCCCGAGTCTCTGTGTATTTTGTTGTTCTTTATCCCCCACCCCCCTCTGCCATCTACATTCTCTATGCTGTTCAGATTAGGTAATTTTTATTGTTCTATGTCCCAGGTGACTGATTCTTTCCTCTGTCCTCTATATTCTGCTCTTATGCCTATCCATTGTTTTGTTTTGTTTTTAATTTCAGTAACTATTTTTTTTTAATTTTAAAATTTCAATTTGAAGTTTGGCTTAGTAGTGTACACCTGTAATCCCAGCGACTCAGCAGACTGAGGAAGAAGGATTGCAAGTTCAAGGTCAGCTTTGGCAACATAGTGAGACCCTGTCTCAAAACAGAAAATGAAAACCAGGAGCTGGGAATATAGTTCAGTGGTAGAACACCCCTGTGTTCAATTCCCTACATTGCCAAAAAACAAGCAAAAAATCCATTTGATTCTTTTACCTTATATTATTTACTGATTATTTGCTGATAGTTTGTGGGGTTTTTTTTTTCTTCTTTTTTCCACTTGTTTCAAGTGTGTTTATAATTGCTAATTGAAGCATTTTTATGACTGGGTACTCAGCTGGCTGTTTTTTGAAGCCATGATTACTAGAAATCATAAAGCCATGATTACTAGAAATCATGTTTCCAATGTTTGAGGAAGTTTTAATTTAACTCTTTATAAGATTAATTCAGATAAAAAAATTATACATTTTTATGACTGGGTACCTTTGTCAGATTCAATCTAACAGCAATGACATCTGGTGGTAACATCTAGTGATTAACGTTTTTAAATTTTGAGATTTTCCTGGTTATATATATGAACATGATTTTTAGCTGAACAATTAACATACTAACCCAAGACATTCGGAGTATTATGCCCAGAGATTCTGGATTTTATTTTAGGTGGCTTTCTCTAATACCACTTTGTAGAGGGAAAAGAGATGGGAAAGCACAGAAACCCAGGTTCCACACGCAGCCTTCACAAACACCCCAGAGAGGCTCATTGAACTGGTAATGAGGTTCCTCACTAGGTTCCCACTGGTATACCTCTGACTGGAATGAGCAGAAGGGCATCAAGACTGCTTGCCCCTTGGCTCCCATTGCCACTGTGGAATGAGGGACGACCTTGCTACCACCCTGTGGTGTTGAAAGTCCTGTCTGCCTGGCCTTTCTGACACCACCCAAGGGAGGGGTTGAGACTGACACTCCTGTGCAGCAGGGAAGGGCGAGAGTCTTGGCTTTCTACTCTGCCTTTGCTGGGGGTATGGTTTGTCCTGTGGTGTCTGGCTGGAGTACAATGGTCATTGTCCAAAATTGTCTGTCTGGCTAGGCCACGCTCTCTCTGATCTTTATCTAGAGATAGGAAGCTTTTGTTGGGAATTTTTCTGTCTCTATTCACCGACATTTCTAGTTTGCTGGCTTTTTCAGCTTTAGTTTTTGGATATCTGAACAACAACAACAACAAAATCCTAGGGAACTTATCACCACATTCTTCCTTAGGTTTCAATTTCCCCAGCCAGTCCTGCTTCTCTCTACATTTCACTGTCTTCCTTATGCTTATTTCATATAAACTGTCCAGGGTTTTTAGTGCTACACAGTAAGAAATGGAGAAAAAAAATGTTTCTTCCACCTTCTTGGAAGCAGAAACTGTGGATTATGTTTTGTGTATTGAACATGTACCCAAAGCAGTTCTAAAATGAAAACACTGAATGGATTTAAAGAGACAAATTTTTTTTGGTACTGGGGATTGAACTCAGGGGTATTCGACCACTGAGCCACATCCCCAGCCCTATTTTGTTTTGTTTTGTTTTTATGTAGGAACAGGGTCTCACTGAGTTGCTTAGTGCCTCGCCCTTGCTGAGGCTGGCTTTGAACTGGTGATTCTCCTGTCTCAGCCTCCCAAAGTGCAGGGATTACAGGCGTGCGCCTCCACGCGCGGCTGGAAGAGACAATTTGAGTAAGAAGTTGGACATAGTTTCTTACGAAGGAAAATGTGGTTATTATTGTTGTTTATTATATTTCTTCTGAGTATATGGAACAAATCTTGCCAGTTACCTAATTTCTTAGTCATAGAATCTACAATAGCACTTAATATGTATAGGAAGTCATTTAATATGAGTTATGACTAGTAGAATAAAAAAGTCATAAATTAAATTCCTATTAATTTTATGAATAAAAAATTTGGATTCTTTTCTTCTATAAATTTATTACTTAACAATCCATATAAGTCATATTAACAAAAGTCACCAAGTGAGGGACTCTGAAAAATTAATTCAACAAGAGAAAAGTTTCATATATATAATGCACATATATTAGTGCATGTACATATACATGATGTATAAATACAAAATATTTTTGTTTTATATGTTAGAGTGTACATATAAAAACTTTTTGCTTAACATAGTTTTCTTTCTTTCCATGTAATTTATAGGCACTGTGGGCAATAAATATTAAAACTAATTTTTAACAGTTATACATCTTCATGGAAAGTTGTCATTTATTAGTATTCCTTTCAAAGACAATTTCAGGGAAGTAAACGTGTTTTGTTAATTGCTTAGCTACCTCAAAATAAATAAGACTTTGGAGAATGTGCTCAGAATTAATTTAATTTCTCTAAATACAATAATTTAATTGGTGTGTGTATTATTACCTTGTTCTTCCAAAGGACAATAAAAAAGTTCACAAAGCACATCGGTCCAAATATTTCTGTGCTTTTGTATGTCACATTTTCGTTTTTAGAAATGAACATTGCTTAAAATACTAGATTGTTGATTTAATGTAAATTGAAGATTATTTATGGATTTATGTAGAATTGGTCTCAGTATGAGCAAAAGTTAAATTCATCACAATTGTTTCTTGAACTGTCTGGAGGAACTGAATAAGTGACTACATACAATACAGACATCTCAGGAAAGAACTCATCCTACGAAAGCAGGGTTCAAGCAATAATTAGGAAGGCAAAAACACTCATTACCATGTCAAATTAGCCATGAAGCAGATCTCGAGTAATTTTGTTATTTATACAAGTTTAGGTGCATAGTGAAATTGAAGAATCATTCTTGTTAAAGTAAGAAATGAGGTGGGGAAAACTTTTGATATCCTTATTATCTACTATTTTATTTGAGGCCCTACTCCTTACAATAAGAAATGAAAAGAGAAGGGTGCTTTAAAGGTTTGAAGGAGATACAAATTATCATCACCATTATATTTTATGAAAATATATCTAGAACTCTGATGTCCAATATGGTAGGCACTATCCATATGTCTCTATTGAGCATTTGAAGCATGTCTAGGTGTAATTGGAAAAAGTTGTAAGTATAAAGTGCAGATGGGATTTAAAAGGTGAAAAAAGAATGTAAAATATCTTATTAAAATTTTATATTCATTAAAGTAAAATGAATATTTCAGATAAAGTTAAATAAAATGTGTTATTAAAACTAGCTTATTTTCTTTTACTTTTAAAAATGTGGTTACTGATAATTTTTAAATTGTATACTAGTATTTTCTATTGTACATTGTTCAAGAAAATTTGGAAGAATAAATTAGCAAATTACTAGAAATCATGTTTCCAATGTTTGAGGAAGTTTTAATTTAACTCTTTATAAGATTAATTCAGATAAAAATTTATACATTCAATATTTTTAAATACCTGTTTAGCATTTTAACAGCTTTGTTGAAACGAATACATATATCATATAGTTCACCCATTTAAGTGTCAAATTTAATGTTTTTAATATTCATGATTATGCACCATTATCACAATCTAGCTTTAGAATGTCTCATCACTCCTTAAAAACAAATATTCTTTAGAAGGGAATTTTCATTTTTCCTATTTCCCCTCCTCCCTTACTCAGAGCCAACACTAATCTATTTTTCTATCTCTACAAAGTTGGTTTTGTACACATTTCATATCAATGGAGCCATACAATATGTAATTTTTATTTTTTTCCCCTGACTGGTTGTTTTCCTTAGCAAAATGTTTCCAAAGATCATTCATATTGTAGTATTTTCAATTACTTCATTTCTTTTTATTACCAACTATTTCATTTTATAGATATACCACCTCTTATCCTTTTATCATTTATGGACATTTGGGTTGTTAATACTTTTTATCTATTATTAATAATATTGCTATGAAGTTTTTGTGTGAACACATATATAAGTCAGCTTTTCATGACCATAACAGAATACCTGAAGCAATTAACTTCTAAACATAAAAGGTTCATTTATCTCATGGTTCTAGAGGTTTTATGTGTAATGGGGTCTACTTTATGCTATGAATATAAACCTTGCTGCTCCATCACAGATGGCATATTTTAAAACTGACATGTTTTCATTCCACCCCTTTTTTGTTCTTCCCCCACTCACCATCCCTAACAGTGAGAGAAACAAAACTAACATTCTTCCCCATCCCAGACCCACAAGAATAAAGAAACTCCAAAACCTGGGAAATGGGCTTTCTCAAGGATATCCAATGGACACTAATTAATTTTATCTACTGATAATATTTGGATCACAGCTCTTGTATTCCTCTTTTAAAAGCCATGTGTTCCTCCTAGAAGGAATAATCACAGCATCTGGGAGAGAAGTCCTGTGTCTCCTTTGCAAGAAAATTAATAAAGCTTTTTCCTTTTTCTCAAAACCTTGTCCTCATTATTGGATTGGCAACAGAGACAAAGACAGAGCTTTTGGTATCACATGAAGTCCAAGATAGGTTGTACTCTGGCTTTGGGTCTCTGGTGAGGCCACCAGATGGCAATAACATGGGATACATGCTAGAACAAACAGCTCACATCACGAACCAGAAAGCAGAAAGAAAGATTAGGAGACCAGGGACCCAGGATCTCCTTCAAGGTCTTGCCCCAGTGACCTAAGACCTTTAAGTAGGCTACCTTCTGAAGCTAGACAGCATCTTTCATTTCTGCTACCCTGGTGACAAAGTCTTTAATACATGGACATTTGGAGGACATTCAACAATCAAAGTATAGCAACATACGTTTTCATTCCTCTTGATGTACTTGTAGAGGTGAAATTGCTGAGTCATATATTAGCACTATGTTTCAATTTTGAGGAAATGCCCAAGCATTTGTCATAAGGCTACACTATTTTACAATCTCTTGCAATGTATAATGGTCTTGATTTTTCCACATTCTCATCACCATTTCACCATTTGTAATTATTTGTCTCTTTTTTTTCTTTTTTTTTTTTTTTTTTTTTTTTTTTTTTTTTTAGGTACTGAGGACTGAACCCAGGGGCGCTTAACCACTGAGCCACATCCCTAGGTCTTTTTATTTTATATTTTGAGACAGGGTCATGCTAAGATGCTGAGGGCCTTGCTAAGTTGTTGAGGCTGGCCTTGTAATTGCAATCCTTCTGCCTCAGGCTCCTGAGTTTCAGGTATTATAAGCATGTGCCACCACATCTGGCTTATTTGTCTTTTTAATTGTATCAGTCATGATAGATGTGATTTGGTAATTAATTGTTCAGCTTACTGTTTCCTTAATGACCTAGATGTTTGAGTTTTTTCATATGCTTTTTGGCCACTCAAATATCTTCTTTAGAGAAATATCTATTCAAATTTTTTGCTCAGTTTCTGTTTCATTAATTTTTATTATTGAGTTGCAACAATTTTCTTTATATTTTGGATACAACTGATTGATCAAATATGTGATTTTGTGGTCAACTTTCTTTCTTATTTTGCTTGTGCTTTTGATGATATGTGTAAGAAATCATCAGCTAACCTAAGATCATGAAGCACTGTGCTTAAGCTGGGGTTTTAGCTCAGCTGGTAGAGTGTCTACCTCTTATGCACTAAGGCTATGGGTTCAATCCCCAGCACCACAAAAAAAAAAAAAAAAACACAACAACAAGATGGGTCTTTAATTTTGGCACTTGTGTTTGGAACTATTTGCATTTAGAGTTAATTTTTGTTTATGGATGAAGTAGCAGTCCAAATTCATTGCTATACAAGTAGATGTTCAGTTTTCTGAGCATTATTTGCTGAAAAGACTATTTGCCACAGCCTTACTCCATTTGTTTAATTATCTTGATGTTCCTCTGCAAATCAAGTAACTATAAATGCTTTTAATTTTTAGACTTTTAATTCTCTTTCATTGATCTCTGTCTATCCGTATGCCTTTGCTGTACTATATTATTAAAAGCCCTTTAGTAAGTTTTAAGATTTGGAAGTATGAGTCTTCAAACTGATTTTTTTGTTTTGTTTGGTTTGATCTGGTTTGATACCAGGGATTGAACTCAGGGGCACTTGACCACTGAGCCACATCCTCGGGGCCCTATTTTGTGTTTTATGTAGAAACAAGGTGTCACTGAGCTGATTAGTGCCTGACTTTTGCTGAGGCTGGCTTTGAACTCACAATCTCTGCCTCAGCCTCCTGAGCCACTGGGATTATAGGAATGTGCCACCACACCCAGCTTCAAACTGTTTTTTTTTTTTCAAGATTATTTTGTTTGTTCTAGGTCCCTTCTACATGAATTTTAAGATAAGGATGTCTTTTTCTTCAAAAAAAAGCCAGCTGAGATAGTGATAGATTGCGTTGATTTCGTAGATTAATTTGAAGAATATCTCCATCTTAACAATATTAAGTCTTCTGATCTATGAATATGAGATGTCTTTTAGACTTTTATTTTTTCCATAATGTTGTGTAGTTTAGCATTTCACGTCTTGAGCTTCTTTTATTCAATTTACACCTAAGTGTTTAATGGTACTTTGAATAAAATTATTTTCCTACTTTTATCTCCAGAATTTATATTGCTAGCAATGTACATATTGATCCTGTAACCTGAGACTTTGCTAAATTTATTTATTCTAATTTTTTAAATTTTTGGTAGATTACTTAAGACTTTGTGTCATCTTCAAATAGAATAATTGTATTTTTTTTCAATTTGGATGCCAGTTTTATATGTATGTATGTATGTATGTATACTTGTATGTGTGCATACTTGCACTTATTTCCTAATTGTCCTGTGAATAGAAATGTCAAAAATGATAAACTTGTTTTGTTCCTCATTTTAGGGAAAAATCATTCAGGCATTTATAGTTAAGTAAAATACTAGCTATGGGTTTTTCATAGATGGCCTTATCAGTATTTACAATAGTATTTTAAGTCTGGCTTCCTGGGAGTTTCCTGGGTCAAAGTAGCATAGTGTTCAGTCAGTGTTTTACTAAAGGTTGTATTTCAGTCCCCAGTGTCCCATGAAGCTTCTTCCTTGTGTTGATGTGTCTGGGTGAGGCTTGAGCATTCTTGGGAAGGCTTTTAAGTGTGCCCTGCGTCCTGTTCTGGTTGCTCCTGTGTGAGAGCACCTAGTGCTTACACACAGTCTTTCTGACCTCTGAAATCTCAAGAAGGCTCATCTTGATCATCTATTCTCTTGGGTCTTTTTGTTAAACTTCTGATTGCTCTGTTATTTTGCCTTTATCCATTCTACAGACCTTATTTTAATGCCTCTCCACAACAATTACTATTATTTCAGACAATGAATTTAGGGATGAAGTTCTCCTCCCTTAATCCCAAATGAAGTTTGTTTCTATAACAGATGTGAAGCTGTCTGCCCTTGTGAACTGTTTCCTTGTATAGAAATCCTGAATTCCCCAGAACTTAGACCACTTTTATAAAAGCGGCACACCAGTCCTGTGCTTAGTCATGAGGAGGGAGTGGCAGCTCTTCCAGGCATGAAATGTCTGCTTGAGGAATCCTGGCAATCAGGATCTCAGTATTCTAGATCTGCTGTGCTTTCCATCCTACAAAGTGGGGGATGGATGGAACAAGAGACACTTAGACTCTTTGGCTGCTCCTATCTCAAGTAGAGTTTCTGTGAAGGAGGGCTGAGGGGCAAGGATGAGAAATGTCAGTCATCTACTTTGAATTCCCTGTTTCTCTAAATGGCAACTCGACCACAGATTTTTGCTGTTCTCAAGTTTAGTAGATTTTCTTGAATCAGGTTTATTCACTGCTCTATGCCTCTAGGAAAATTTCTAGACACTTTGATGATTTTTTTTTCATAGCCTCCACTAGTTAAATTGTTATGTTGGCAGATAGTCTACCAATTGTCCCACCTCTGATTTGTGTTTTACTGTTTTTGGTTTGTTTTTTTTTTTTTGAGCAAGGAAGAAAAGAAGTTACAGTTTCGTTCCTGTAAGAGCACATGGGATTATATAGCTGGGAATGAATGTGCAGCATCATGTGTATGATATGATAAAATGTTGGGGACATCCAAAATAAACAATAAGTCATTTTAAAGGTTTTGAACAAAGGAGAGATGAGAATGTAACTGCCCTGAAATGATAGTTCTTGGAATTGCCAGAAGAATATGAAGTTGATAAAAATAAGATGAGAAACAAGGAAATAGACTAAGAACTACTAAAATTGAATCAAATGCCTTATCAGCTTTTTCATTTGCAGGTTGTCCAGGAAGCAAAGCTCTTGCAAATGAATTCATAAAGACCTGTATTAGAATGATAATGGTGACATTTGAATGGAAAAGAGTGTGTGAGGGAGAGGATATTGTGAAGAAAACCTCTATAGGTTTTGGCAGTGGGTTGGATGATGAAAAGGAAGAAAAATAAAGAATCAAAGGTTACATTGAGTTCCTAAGGCAACCAGCCGAGTTGCCATTTAGAGAAACAGGGAATTCAGACAGAGGCACATAGATTTGAATATTAGACTTGACGGGGATAAAATACCATTGATTCATAAAGGATATATGGATCCATTAGACAATTGTTAAATCATCTGGACTTTAGGAGAGAAGTTATTGCTAATGAATCTACGAGTGTGGATTAGATCAGTGAGATAGAACCTCCAGATAAGAGGGCCACCCCAGAATGTCCTGGAAGGCTAGCACATAAAGAAATGGAGAAAGGACAAAGGTGTGGTCAGGGGAAGAAAAAGAATCAAGAGGGTAGTCTCTTTTATCCTTAAAACTTCCTTGATTAATTATGCTATATAATCTTTAGCTTTTTCATGTTTTCATAATTCTTTTAAAATCCTATGCTCAATGGCAATTTGGTACAACTTAAACATAGCCAATGGCTTTATCATTGAATTATTTTACACACAAAATATATATTTTTTCTTCTATAAGATCTTTCTGACCATCTATTCCTATGACTTTATATAGAAAAAAAATAATATAGCATGAACACACTGGAGCCGGCTGCCTGCCTTTCTCTATGTGTTTGTCCCAGTGCACGTTTTTAGAGCAGGAACTCCTATACCTCTGTCTAAAATTTTCTGAATTCTTAATTCACAACTAAGGGATATATTGAGCTTAATTATTAAGATATTTGCCTAAATGAGTCGCTCTACTTTGGTATCCAAGATTGAGAGTCAATTCTACTTTCCAGTACCTTTTCTTTCTGTACAGATTTTTCCTGTTGCCTCCTTTTGTCCATAAATATATTGAGTCTTACGAATATGACCAGCTCAGCATAAGAGATCCTCAAGGAAAGCGTCATCATATTTCATACCTTGAAATGACAATAATAATGGGTGATATTTATTAAGCACTTAGTATTCACCAGATGCTGTCTTAAGCATTGTAATATATTGACTCTTTTTATCCTTACAAACACACTCAGTGTTCAGTACAGTTGCTGTCTCCATATTACACATTCAAGGCTGATGCAAAGAGAGCTGCAGGCTTGCTCAGGTTGCACATCCAGGACAAATACAGAAGCAGCACTCATCCAAGGCTGACGCCAACCAGGCCCAAGGTCAGTAGATCTCGACCCTCCCCAATCTGAAAGAATGTACCCTAACTTTCTCAGATCTAAATGACTTGGAAGTGAAAATGCAGACTACATATTATTTTATTGCAAAAGAACTTAGAGCAGCCTAAAGTCAAAATCTACAGCTTCAACCAATATGAACCTAACATACAACCCAATGTGTAAACTATAAACAGAGAAGGAATAGTCATGTGCAAATGGTTCGGGGGAAAAAAGTGTCTTCTTAAAGGCAAGCCTGTCTTTCATTAGTGCCTCTTTTATTTATTTATTTTTTTTTTGGAAAATAGTTTTCACGCTTTATTTTCCCTTTCTGTTACTGAATTTTTTCACTTATTATTAAATCCCTGTACAACTAGATTCCAAGGATCAATTGTTCAGCCATTCCAACCCTTGGATAAATATTATTGTGCTCAATATGCAAAGTTGTTGGATGTAGAGACACCAGCACATTATTCACAGTTGTATTCCATGGTAGAATGACAGACAGGATGCCATTCAAATATTTCCTCCCGTTGCACATTTCAGACAGCAATTGCACAAGCCAAGATGGGGCAAAGCTCTTAGAACTTCCATACAAAAGGAGCACACAGAGTCCAAATTTCAGGTTTAATAAATATCCTTACTTAAATCTTCAACTCCATCTCCAGTTAAAGATCCAGCTGGTATAACTATAATATTCAAAGTGGTATTGAAAAACTTGTTAGATTTGTAAATGGCATTACAGCTGCCAGTTGAAAAGAAACAGTCACGGCTAGTCACGTGTTCAATCTGGAAAATACATAGTGGAATAAGTGTTAATTGTCAGCAAGGAAAAAAAGTATGTCTAAAGAAATTACAATTAACACTTAGTCTGGATCTTTGGCTCAGGTTATTTAGTTAGTTGCTACAATAAACCTTTACATATTTTTGTTGTGAAGACTTGGCCAAAATATTGCTTTGCTCCTCGTATGTTCTTTGGCTTTGTGAACAAGAAATACATCAACATAAACCTTGGAACATATTTAAATCCAGTTCTTTGACTCACTATAAATAGGTCACAAACAGCAAATCTGGTAAAATGAAGTGTTGTTTATTAAAAAATGCCATGGAATGCAATAACCTATTGCATGTGAGACTGAGACCCTGACAGAATATGTCCTATAAATTACACAGGAAATCAATTATGAGAAAACTCAATTTTTATTTTAGTTAAGATGGAAAAATGCATATTTCTCTCCCATCTTGTTCATCAGTATAAAATACAGATGAGAGTGCAGGAAGGGAAATTTTGCTTCAGTGACTCCTATTATATTTGTGAGCATATGTAGAGGGGGGAGTTTACTGGTGATTGAAACCTGGATCACACACATGCTAGGCAAGTGTTCTACCACTGGCTACACCCCCAGGCATATTTATTTATTTATTTATTTATTTATTTATTTATTTATTTTGAAACTAGGTTTCACTAAATTGCCAAGCTTGGCCTTCAACTTGTGATCCTCCTGCCTCAGCCTCCCTGTTGCTGGGATTATAGATGTGCACCACCTCAGTGGCTACTATTGCATTTTTTAACCAATTTACATTCAGGGATCACAGAGCTTATGGATTGCCCTAATTTCCAGGTATGTGATAAAAGCTTTACTATTTTACTAATCTTTTCTTTTACTGTACCAGGGTAGCCTAATACAGTAAGTAGAACAAGAATAATTCATTTTCACATATAAGAAGACTCTTTAGTCTCCTCTCCGTTGAAATATGAGAAAGAATTAGACTCATTTATGAGAGTCAAGTATTTAATCACATTGAAAAATAATAGTGGTGTACTCCTAGAAAGAGTCCATGAGCATTTGAGACCCCAATTAAAAGGATGATCTTAAAATTTTGCCCTTTGGGAACTACTTGCATTTGCATACATTTTACAAATATTTCCAAACACAGGAATTTGCCTTTAATTATTGAGTAGAAAACACACACACACACACACACAACACTGAAAACAATGAATTAAATCATAGCTGGAGGAGCTGTGCACAGATGTCCTATACAAGTTATTGCAGAGCTGAAAGACAAAAATAAAACTGAGGGAGAAACCAGTATCTGTTATTGAAACAGGGAAGGGCAGAACTGGGTACTTTAAAGGTTTGTAATAACTATTAGCTAATTGATTCATTAGTTGATTCTTATAGTCATAGAATATGAAAATTATACTTAAGTTCTCCTTCAGAAACTCCCCTGTCCTATTGGCCTGGCACAGTTTATATTAAAAATAGTGAATATAGCTCTGAAGGGTCATAGAATAGTCAAAATCAAAAGCATCCATTGAAGAAAAATGAGTGGTTTAAAATAGATTCCTTATCACCCCTAATCTTCTGTGTTTCCTGTCTTTAATTCACTCTTTAAAATCCCCATGATCATGTTCGAGTTTGTGTCAGAACTAGAAAAAAATCTGCTTTGAACACAAGCACATGTTGATTTTGCTCTGTCTGCATGCAGCACTGGGTGGCATGAAGATTAGAGAACATGATTAGGAAGAGCTCAAACATAAGTGTGTAAATGTAAAAAAATGCTGTCTTTTCTCATGTTCACCATCTTGCAGGAATTAATGAAACCACATTTACAGTAATAATTCAATTATTACTGACTTTGCCAACATGGGCTCTCTAGGACTCTGTAAAGTCTTTTCCAAATACCTTCAGAGGTCCTGGGCGGGGGGAGTCTTATAAGTACTCACACACATAAATACAAAAAAAATGCAGCCAATATTCCATTTTTAGTAAAACAAACAACCTAGCAACAATAATAACACCACCACCAACAAGAAAAACCCTGACCCAATACTGATTATTTGTGGTAAATTCCAAAGGCTTTTTCTTATTCTGTGTCACATTCTATTAAATGCTTCTCCAAATAGTCCTACTTTAACTGTGGTTTCTTAGAGCATCTGATAAGACAGTTCCTCCAACTTTGAGTTCTTTTGCTCTCACATACATCAGGGATTACTTCTAGAACCTACATATGCAACTGTTGTGTTAGGCCAGCTGCAGGTACAAATGAGATTCACAGATCCATGCACAGAATCACAAATATCACCTTTCAGTTGACTCAGTATCTAAGATGTGCACAACTCCTTCTTCTTCCTAATATACTGTTACTATATGAGAAGGTCCCCAGTCCTTCAGCTAACAGTTATTCTGATATGCCACACCTATCCCCAAGCCAGCTGAACTCAAACTGGAATCTCTGACAAACCATGTGATTGTCCTTAGAGATAAAAATTTGAGTTCCCTCAAATTCGCTGCATTTTAACAAGTAGGACATTAATTCCAGAATCAAGAGCTTTTAGTACATTGTTTTCCAAGTTTGTATGTTCCGAAGAGGTCCAATTTGATGATCCCTGGAGAAAAATCTCCTATAGGAACCATGAACAATATTGCCTGTTGCTAAAAAGTATCATAAAGTTGCCTGGTAGAATTAGCTAAAGATTTCATTTAATAGAATCTTCTCTTCTTTCATCTGGGTAACATTTACTAGTCTTTCCATGGGGAGGAGAAGGAATAACAGTTGGAGTTCTGGTCTGCTGAGACACATAAAGCAGGCACACATTGAAGGTCAGCTCTGCAGTCTGTCAAGTTGTGGCTTGTGTGTAAGGAAGAGCATTTGTTCATTCTTCTCTGATGTTAAGGAAAATCTCTTACCATGTCCTTTTGAGCAACTGGAGGAAAAATCCTTGGAGAGCATCAGTGTTCTCTGGATCACTTTACAGTGCATGAATTATCAACATATACAAAATTATTCATTTATGCAAGACCGTAATTTGTATAGCCTCTTATTCCGCATGAATACCACCCATGTGTGCCAAACACACAGTCCTAACTTCATTAGAGTAAGTATTCAAGGCAGGGATGTCTAACCTCTAATTTCTTTCCTTGTCTTATACACACGCACACATAAATTGCAAGAGAAAGTTCATATTTCTTCATTATAGACTCTTTGGTTAAAAGAAGTAACCAAATATAGAAAATATTCAATTTTCACTGGGGAAGATGTCTATAATATGAGCAGAATGAAGACTCTAAAGCAATCTGGGCAGGTTATATGATCCCTTGAAAATGTTAGAAATTCCACATTGCTGAAGGAATGTTACCATGTAACAGCAGAGGAAACATGGGTTCATTTTAAACACTTTAGGCAATATCAATAAAGAAAATAATTACATTTATCTTCTTGCTCACCTCACAAATTAATATTGTTTATCTCAGCATTTAAAAAATTTTACAGTATGAATGAAATGTATGCATTCAATATACAGTAAAGAAACAACTTCCCCATTATCTGGATTACTTGGTATTTGATGAAAAAGAAGGAAGAGAAGGAGGAGGAACGAAATAAGCAAAAACAACTAAAATTTCTTATCTTCTTTAGCTAGGTAAATAAAACCCCAATAATAAGCAAAGGTTTTTCTTGTGATCAATTCTTATGTGCTTAAAAGTCATATTTATATTTGTGGTTTTTCCACGGACCATAGAATGGCAGACCAAGGGTGATGGACAGTAACCAGTGCTACCTATTTTTTCTAACAGAAGAACTGCTGTTTCTCAAGTGGAGGTAGCTTTCCAGCTCTCTTTATGGACAGGCAAAAGGAAAGGGTAAAGGGGGCCAAAACTCCAAGCACATAGCCTCATTAGTGTCTAATGTGAAGCCCAGCAGCACAGCCCGTTTGTGGAAGAGGTAAAAGCTTTTTGCTTCACTTTTCCTCCTACCCAATCCTTACCGTATCTTTTAACTGAGAAACCATTTAGTGTTTTGATTTTCTTTTTCAGCAAAGGAGAGAGAATGCACTCACAAGCAACTTGAGCTGGAGGCTTAACTGCATCAACAAATCAATTATTTCTCATGGTAAAGAAAGATGTAGGCCAAATAGTGTAAATTTGATATACCTCATATAAAGCTAGCTATAAAGGTTAGTTTTAAAATTATTATTAGAGACTTCTGATTTCATATATGAAATACAGAAGACATGGAAATAGTCGCTGTCATTCTTAACAACAACAACAACAAAAAGCTAGACAAGTTAATAATCAATGATTTTTTCTTGGACTCATCAGATACTAAGGATGTAGGGCAAATCCACACCCCAAAATTGGGAAAAATGGGCATGTAAAGAAGCTAATCGCTGGGCTGGTATGGTAGCTCAGTGGTAGAGCGCTTGCCTCGCATGCGTGAGGCCCTGGGTTCGATCCTCAGCACCATATACAAAGCAATAAAATAAAGACATTTATTTAAAAAAAAAAAAAGAAGCTAATCGCTGACCAGGAACAGAGAAGCTAGAGTTCATAAACTGGAATTTTAGTTAGATTTTGTTTTTGTAACCCAAATACCTGACAAAAACAACTTATAGAAGGACAAGTTGTTTTTTTTTTCCAGCTCGTGTTTCAAAGGTCTCTGTCCATAGATGGCTGACTCCATTGCTCTGGGCCCAAGATGAGATAGAATATCACGGCAGAAGGGCTTGGGGGAGAGAAGATGTTCCACTTATGGAAGCCAGGAAGCAGAGAAGAAGCAGGGAGGGAGCCATAGGGAAGATGAATCCTTTGAGGGCACCCCACTGACCTACCTCCTCTAGCTGTGCCCCACCTACCTACAGTTACCATCCAGTCCATTCAAATTCAGATGGGCCTATTGGATTATAGCTCTCATAATCTAATAATTTTACTCTGAATATTCCTGCATTAACATAGGAGATTTAGGAGAACACCTCACATCCAAACCTTAAGCACTGGTATGACACTTACATACTATTTTGATAAAACTTCCAGAGGATGAATGTGAACTTCTTGAGAATGGGAAACTTCTTGGGGCTGTAGCTTTGGTGAGCCCCACACTTTTTGGCTTCAGGAACCACGCCAGGTTTTCATGATGAATAGTTAGAATTTTCTCATGGCTCTGATAAGGAGAGTGGGAAAATAATCAGGAACCAGAGATTTCTCTATAACAAAGGCTTACTCTATAGAGATCTACTCTATAGAGATTTCTCTATAACAAAGGCTACTCCAGGGAATAGATTTTTCCAGAGTCTTATCCCAGCTGGAGAGGGCACTCCTCCCTCTCCATCCTCCACTAGCCATCTTCTCTCACTCAAATGTGTGTGTGGTGGGGAGACAACAGAGATTGTGACAGCAGGGAAAACATTGAGAATGCTGTGGCCTGAAAGTGGGGAAGTGGGGTCGGAGGGAGGAATACCACTGGAAAACACTTGTGAAGGTCAGGTCCCAGAGGCAGAAGTCCATGAAAAGACTGAAGCTTAACTGGAAGCTTTAGAACATCCCTTTGCCCCAGGCCTTAGCACTATATCAACAAGGCTCCAGTACAGTTACAGTGTGTCACAGTAGAAAGGTTTAAGACACAACACTCTCTAAGGGGGAAAGTTTATGGAAGGTCAAAGTCAATGCGGGTACTAGAGGAGTTTGAAGCCTCAGTCATCTATAGCTACAGCAAATAAGATTAAGCATAACCAGATTAACATAAAACTTCACATTCAATGCCTATTTAATCGGCAAGCCAAAAAGCAAGGAGGGGGGGACATATCCTCTGAAGAGACAAAGCAACCATTAGAACCAGGCATGTAACACAGAGATTGGAATTATTAGGGGATATGAAGTCACTGTGATTAGTATCTCAAGGACTCCAAAGGTAAAAATAGAAAACATGTAAGAACAGATACGTAATATAAGCAGAGGAACCGAAGCTCTAAGAAAATACACAAAGAAATGTTAGAAACTAAAACCACTGTAGCAGCAATAGAAACTCTTCATGGACCCATCAGTAGACTTGGTATGAGCAATGGAAAAAAATCAGTAGTTTGAAAATAGGGCAAGAGAAGCCTCCCAAACTAAAATATAAAAAGACAAAAGAATTTAAAAATCAGAATCCAAGAACTGTGGAAAACTTTTAAAAGATGTAATATACGCATAACTGAAATTCAGATGGAATAAAAAGAATGAATAAAGCAAAAGAAATATATGAAACTTTAATGGCCAAGAATTTTTCACAATTAATGATAGGCATCAAACCACAGATTCAGAGTCAATCTCAGGGAACATCAAGCAGGATGAATGTCAAGAAAACCATACCCTCACATGATATCCCAACTACTGAAGAGGCAATGAGAAAATCTTCAACGTAGACAGAGTTAGCACAACTTTTGGAAAATCAAAAGCTAGTGGAAAATGTATAACCTTAGTTAGTGGAAAAATATATAACCTTAAACATTAACAATTTAGATGAAATTGACCAATTTCTTGATCCATATTCACAGAAGGGAAATGGATAACTAGAAAAAGCAAATATAGAGATTGTAGACAGATCAGCCATTGTATTTGTCAAAACCCGCAGAATTTTACAGCACATAAAGTGATTCTTAATATGTGCAAACAAGCACGATAGCTCAGAGGAGGTAGAAAGATCCTAGAATGGAATGTAGAATGAATCAGTGAAAGGGGTGGGTGAAAAAGGTGCTATACCCCGTGACTTTGGAAATGGGTGGAATCTGTAAGAAAAAAGGCAAAAGGAATTATATGCAGGAGTTGTGTTTGATACAATTATATCTCATAGGAATACAGTTTAACAATTTTAAAAACACTATACATGTAAACTGAAATTGAGCAATTAAATACATAGTGGACAGAGGAGGCCAGGTGTCTATGTTGGAGTGGGAAATTATAAGAAAGAAGTGGAAGAAGCTGTAATAACCCAGGTGATCGTTAATAATTAGATTGGGAAATAATAGGAGCTTGAGCTTAGTTTAAGGTGGACACAGGAAGTTACACAGAGAGGTTTTTATGTATGGTCTATGTGTAGACCATGGCTAGTGTGTGTGTGTGTGTGTGTGTGTGTGTGTATTTCTTTGCTCTGTCAGCTGAGATAGACTAGAAGCAATAACTCCCTGGTTGTAACTAGCATATTTAGAGTTTATGTTTTGTCTCCTGCTTCTATTTTCCAAATAAAAGGAAACAATGATTCTTAAAGAAATGATTGACTCTAGATTTGAGTCATGAAATACACATTATAAGCCTGGAACATCCTGTAGTGCCAGAAAATGAGGAACCTCTCAAACACTTGAACACATACGTGCATATACACACACATACACACACGCGCATGCACACACACACGCACACCCACATTAGAAGTTTGTCAAAGAGATATAAGAGCCAGCTTAAAGAGGTCTCGATGGCCAAAACTGTAACAGTTTGAATACCAAGAGAAAGAAGTTTTGTATTATAACGCAACAGACTAAATAGCTGAGAGTCAATACTGATATGAATAAATGATTGATTAGAAACATAAAAAAGAAAAAATCAAATGATCCCTTCAGAATTATTCCAAATAATTTATGTAGATATTCCAGTCTCATAGAAATGGAGCACAACTCCCTACTCCTTGAACATGTATTACTTACCAACTCCTTTCCACAGGGTTTAGTATGGAAAGGAGGGGAAGCTGGCAACTTTATGGTGGAGAAATCCAACAAACACTGCTTCAGTCAGGCAATACAGGTGAGTGTCAGGAGCAACGGTATGTTGACACCACGCATTCTTGATGGGATATGATAACAGCAGTTTCCCTCTGTAATATTCCACTTCAAACCCCTAACCCCTTTCTAATCATGAGAAACACACAAGACAAATCCCTAAGAGATACCCTAGAAAATACATAACCAGTACTCAAAACTTTCAGGGTCATTAAAAACAAGAAAAGAAAAGTCTGAGAAACTCTCACAGCCAAGAGAATCCTAAGGAATCATGGTGACTGAACGTAATGTGGTCTCCTTCATGGGCTCTTGGGACAGAAGGACACTGACTAAGAAGTAAGGGCATCTGAATAAAATATGTACTTTAATAATAATGTATCAGTGTTGACCATATTGTATTAATTATGACATGTTAATGTAAGATATTACTAATAGGGGAAACTCAGTGTGAGATTTATGGGAATTCTCGGTGTAGATTATCTCCACAGTGCCTTTCTGGAAAGGTAAAGTTTCTCTAAATTAAAATCTGTTTTTAAATATTATTATTGGTCCTATAATTTCTTAGCCCTTAAAATATTTTAAAATAACACAAATAGTACTTGGTCACTGAATGAAAAATCACAAAATGAATATAAGCAAGAAGAAAGTTAAATATTACCAAACTTTCACTGCCCCATAATAACCACTGGTTATTATTTTGTTTTATTGTTTATCAGACATATTTCCCCCAAAGTAGGACCAAACTCTCTCTCTTTCTCTCTCTCTTTCTTTCTCTCTCTCTCTATATATATAATTTTTAATTTTGCTTTTTCTCACAGACATATTTTTAATTTTGAGTCATTATAAAAGTAGATCTTTATCATAATGTTTAAATGTGACAAAATATGTTATTATACTTTCATAATTCTTATAACCAATCTCCCTTCTGAAGCTAAAAGTTTTAGATTTCTCTCCAAACTCGTTGTAAGCATATTAATGAATTTTCTTAGATTAAAAATCCTAGAGGGGCTGGGGCTTTAGCTCAGTGGTAGAGCACTTGCCTGGCATGCATGAGGCACTGAGTTCAATCCTCAGAACCACATATAAATAATAAATGAATGAAATAAAGATCCATCAACAACTAAAAAATATTTTTAAAAAATCCTACAATTAGATGCTTTCAGTTAAATTGTCTGTTCTTTCTAAATGTTTTTGATTCATATTGATAAATTTTTTGATAGAGTGGTTATATAAATCTATACTCCCAGTGTTAGGAGTATGAAATTGTATACTCTGTATGTTGCGCTGCTATAAGAAAATACCACAGACAGGGTAATTTGTAAAGAACAGAAATTTACTTCTCACATTCTGGAGGTTGGGAAGTCCAAGGTCAAGGCTCCAGCAAGCTGCTTGTCTGATAAGGTTTTGTCTCTGCTTGCAAGATGACACCTTGAACACTGTGTCCTCTGGAATGGAGGAGTACAGACCTCACATTGCAGAAGGTGGAAGGGCAAAAAGGGATAAACACCTTCCTTCAAGCTCTTTTATAAAGGCACCTAATCCTATTCATGAGAGTGGAGCCCCCATAACTCAACATCCTCCAACAGCCACACCCACCGATACTATTACGGTGGAGTGAAGTTTCACATGAGTTTTGGAAGAGACAAAAACATTCAAACCATAGCATATGCTCTTCAAAGTTAGTATTATACAATTAAAATTTGTTAAAAAAACAAATCTTTGTAGAGCTAAAAGAAATTATTTCTTGTCATTTCAATTTGCATTTCTTTAACTACTAATGGTTCACGCATGTACTTATATACCTAATGGTTATTTTCATTTCTTTTGTAAATAGCTTCTTCATATCTTCTGTCCATTTTCCTTTAATTGTTTATGTATTTCATTTGATTTTTAAGAATACTTTATGTATTAATAAAAGCATCTTCTTTATGTAAATGCTATCAATATTTTTCTTTTTGGTTTAAATTATTTTTATAATTCTTCCTTCTGTCTTTCACTTCTTCCTCCCTCACTTCCCCTCTTCCCTTTCCCTCCCTCCCTCTCTAGCATTCTCTCTCTCTCTCTCTTTTTCAAAAATCAGTAATATGAAGAATTTGCTTTATAAGTGTGTTTTAAAATTCATACTTTCGCAAACCTCCCTAATCCCAGGAACATAGTCACCTAGTATTCTTTGCATATTTAAACTGCCAATTCAGTTTTGTTATTTTGTGATGTGAGGATATAGCATATTTTTTTCGAAGGAGTTCTAACCAACAATCCTGAAAGTCCTTATTCACTGCTACATCCTTTTATTATTGATTTACAATCCCATCATTATCATAGTTTAAATTCTTTTGTTCCCTTGTTTCTTTTTTTGGGGGGGGGGTTGTCTTCCAATGCGTTCTTTGGATTTCACTTTCTAGTCTAGTGTATTAAACAGTCAATCTTTTGCTTCTCTTTGGATGACTAAATAGATGATTCTTGTATCTTTGCATTGCTTAGTGAAGCCTGATAGCCTTGGGAATGTGTGGATTTGAGGCAGTCTTTTCTTCTTTGACCTTGTCCTGGAGGAATGGGGCGTGGAATTCACTAATCTGAGAAGGGGTTTTAGTGTCAAATACTCAGGCCATAAGCTTTGTGAAAGAAGAGACCATTTCATGATCAATGATTATCTCTGTTAATTCCATTTTAAAAGGAGAGAGATTTAGTGACCTGTATGCTCAGATGTTAACACATGCTAAGTGCAACAAGTTCTTTCTGTTTTAAGTTGTAAGCTTAACACTCAAGAGGTCAGGAAGGTTTAGTCTCCACAACAATTTATCCTCCTTCCCTAGCAAAGGACAGTCTCCTGAACCCAGTCCAGAGTTTGCCCACTCCCACTGGTGAACACTGCTTTCCCTTACAGTATTCATCTTCTGTTACTGATCCCAGCTCTTCTGAATGGGACAATAAATGCTTGGATCAGGACTCTGCTAATATTTAACATTTCTGATGAATCTATCATGTTTTCAAAAATAGTTTGTTAGGGGAGAGGGCTAATGACCAATTGGAGTTCTATTAGTGGATTCCCTTATCGAGCATGGAAAAAGTTCCAGGGATTTAAAATACCAAGAAGACCCCAAATCACCCATCAGATCCATAATAAATTTGGATCCATGGGTTGATGGGTTAAAACTGGTTCTTCTTTTTCTAATTCTTCTTCTTCCTCTTCTTCTTTCTCTTCCTTTGCCTCCTCTTCTTTCTCGTTGGCCTACATAGTTATTTTTTATCTCTGCTTTGTTTTTAAGACCTCAGGAAGAAGAACATCCCTTTTCTCCTTCCCATCCTAGGGAAGCCCATGGGGGAGAAAGTTAGTGTGGGAATGAGGGAGGAAGGAACCTGTAAGAGGAGACTAGGTATCAAGCCACCAAAGCAAAATCAAATTCTGATGTGACTATTGTTGAAAATACAAAAACAGTCCAAGATGTAAAATTCTTGTGCTAATGTCTACCATAAACCTAACTTTCCCATCTCATAACTTCTTTAATAAAGAAGGTGAGGTGAAACTAGAGGGACTGAGATGCTGTACTTGATAAATTTTCTACAAGGGCAAATGCTTTGTAAAATGAACCTAAAACTCAGCTAACATTTGTTGACAGGGTTTGGATTTTAGTCAACTCTCCACTGCAACTTCCTCTTTGCTTCTGTTGACTCATATATTTGCCAGTTATTGGGTGACTGCAAAACATCTGACCAGAACACAAACAAACCTTCAGTAGCATTGAGCAGCTCCAGCCAGAATGTAGCCAGGAAGTACAAACTAAACTCTAAAGAGCATCAGTCAACCGGCTCCTGAGCCCAGGCTGCAACATTTACACATATGTATATAATCACAAAAATAGTTTAAGTATAAACCAGGAATAAGCTACAATTGTAAAGCTGCCAGTGGGTTGTTGTTGTTGTTGTTGTTCCTCCTATTACTTGAGGTGGAGGGAAATAGAGAATTGAAAATTATTCGAGCAGGGATATTTTTCATTCTTTGGTATAAAGGGAATTTACCATGGAATAGATCCATCCTCCCTTCCTCCTAATGTAGGACATCATTTTGTCCAGCTTTTTCAACCATGCAGGTGCCAAGTCTTCATACTTGGACAAGCAAATCCAAATGCTGAGCCTGCAGACTGAGATAGTGTCATTATTGGTGCAAACTCTTCTCTGGGCCTCTACTGAGGTGTGACTGTGACTGGCTCTTCCTATTCCAGAGGCCTGAGGCAGAGCAAGACCCCTGGACTTTATTAAAAAAAAAAAAAAAAAAAAGGACCAGATAACAACTGGATCTTATTTTCTTAAAAGAGAACACTCAAATAATATAATTTTTCCTTAATATGGTTAATTTTCTTCATTAATATTTTTATCTTAGCATGCTTAATTGTGGTTTTGGGTGACTTTGAAGCTTTTTTAGTGACTCCATACTGGTAATGTCATGTTAGTTTTTCAGATTGTCAAATTTCATGAATTCTCTATTCAGTTTTGATCATGGAGAAGTTTGCAAGATTTGAGAGTGTTCCTTATTTTCTCAAGCAGTAATTAATCTTAAGCACTCTTTGAATTGATAATGCTCATTAGCTAGTTTATAAATGTCCTCATTTTCATGGTTTATTATGTTTTATATTGACTTTTGTAAGAAATCTCTTTTGTCAAATCAAAAATTTAAAGCTGTTTACATTTATTCACATGAGTGTCTCCTCTCTACAAACAATCCAAGGACCTCTTTAATACTGCTTTACAAAGTTTATAATCCCCTCCTAATGAATTACTTATTTGGTATGATCTGAAAAATATTTTGTTACTACTTACATGCCCACTCAGCACTCTGGCACATGAACCCCTGATGTTATGTGATCTGCCATGTTAGGAGACAGCAGGAGACCCTTGGCAGAGGTAGCTGCCAGACCTTAAAATCATAACTCCAGAATTGTGAGCTAAAATAAACCTCTTTTCTAAGTTACCATTATAACTTACTGTAAGGTCAGGTATCAATGACCAAAAGGAGGCAAATTAAAACGGCTGAGCAAGGCTTTATTGAGGCACACTGCCTGGAGGGGCTTCCCAATCCAACAGAGCAGCTCTGGGAGAATTGCGCACAGGCTCAACTGGTTTGAAATTTTTATAGGCTTGGGGTGGGAAGGAGAGGGCTTAGGACAGGAAAGGGAAGCTTAGGGCAGGAAGGAGAGGGCTTGGGACAGGGAAGGGAGGTCTTTGGGTGTCCCGTGTCCTCCCAGGGTTGCTCGGTGGATCGGCTGATTGATAGGTGGTTATGAGACATCATCACTGCTTGTCTATTGTCTATCCCTGTCTGACTGATTGTTCTTTCGTGCATGCAGGCTGCCTGGTGTTTTTGTTTCCCTTAGACGCCTTAAGACCTAATGCTTAACAGTTTTTGCTATTCTGATATAGCAAAAAAAAAAAAAGGACTAAGACAACTCTCTGAATCAACTAGTTCTTTCAAATGCTCACGACTATCCAACACCTCCTGAATCAGTTGTCTAATGTGGCTTAACAAAACATCCTAAGAGTCAGGCACAGTGGCACATACCTGTAATCCTGGAAACTCAGGAGGCTAAAGCAGGAGGATCACAAGTTCAAAGCCAGCCTCAGAAACTTAGTGAGGCCTTAAGCAACTTAGCAAGACTCTATCTTAAAATAAAAAATAAAACAAATGAAAAAAAAAGAAGATCTGCAGATGTTCATCAGTGGTTAAATACCTCTGGGTTCAATCCTTGGTACCAAAAGTAAAAATAAAAACAAAAACATCCTAAGACACAACAACTTGAATAACAAATGTGTTAGTTTATAGTTGTTATGCATAAGGAAACTGGGATTGCTCAGTTAGGTGCCCCTGTCTTAAGCCATCTATGCTGTCAAGTTGTTAGTCAAAGTTGTGTTCTTGTCTGAAAGTTCCACTGGGGGATCATCCACATTCTAGTTGACCCAGCTTACCTGTTGGCAGGCTCCAGAATGTAAACTTCTAAATTTACTCATGTAGGCCTCTCTGCAGAGCTTCCTCAAGACATGGCAGCTGCCTGGCTCAGAGGGAGTGACCCAAGAGAGTGTATTTTCTACTTGCATAAAAAATACTGCATAACTTCTGTCATATTTCTACTCTGTGCAGTAAATGTGGCCTACAATCAAGGGGAGGGAGTTACTGAGGGCATGTAGACCCGGGGATGAGATCATGGGGACCATTCCACAGGTTGCCTACTGTGTCTTCTAACATCAAGCAAGCATGGAAGGGAGGTCAGAGCAGATGAGAAAAATGTCAATCTTATCATATTGGGATTAAAATATCTTATTTTTGAAAATTATACCATAACATATATTGCTAGGGCTACTTAGCAACTTTGAGGAGGCACAAGTGAAGGGCCCTAACTTTCAGACCCTGTAGATTCACGGTAAATCTCCCTCTTTCTGCACTCCCAAAGCAGTAACTGGGCCTTAGTGGACTCATGGCTAGTGATAGCCTATGTTGTCACTATTAATATTCATCTAGACATGGGTACCATGCATTTCCCAGATAATATTTTAAATATTTTGTTCTATTTTTCTTGGTCCACCTCTCCATTTTTCTTTTTACACTCTATTTTGGCATTCCATGTGTTCCTTAACTCACTTCTCCCACTTGATACCATAAGTTAGAACTCAAGTTGTTGGTATTTAATTGGAAATTCTCTTCCAGGTGAATAGTGTATAAAGTGAAGTATTCACACTTAAGATTTTTCAAAAGTATGGATAAGGGCTCTTTTTCTTTTTTTCATTGTCTGAATTCCATACTCATCAAGCACCATTTTCCAAGCATGTGAAGGTAGCAAGAGGAAAGAAACTGCATGAAACCTCAGTAAGTGTTCATTCAGAAACACCATTCCAAGCAGGCCTCTGCAGTGCCCTCTCAGTTCTATTTAGTGATCTTAGCTGTAGTTGTCCCAGAATATAGCAATACTCCAATTGCATGTTATATAGATACTGTTGCTTTATCTGTATTACTGAATGTTTGTGTCCCCCAAAATTCATATGTTGAAATTCTAACCCCTAATGGGATGGTAAAGTAGGAACTTTGGGAGACAATTGGGTCATGAGGGTGGATGTGCCAGAGAGCACTCTTTTCTGTTTTCTACCACGTGAGGATAAAACAAGAAGGCAGTCTGTAACATGGAAGGAGACTCTTCAGCAAAATTCAACCATGTTGACATCTTGATTTTGGATTTTCCTCCTCTTAAACCATGAAAAATAAATTTATATGCCACCCAGCCTATGGTACTTTGTTATAGCAGTCAGACTGGACCAAGTCCTCGTGGCATCCCTATGAAATAGGTACTTTTACTGTTTACACTTTTAGATGAAGGAATAGCAGCTCATCGCCACATGGCTACTACTTTAACAGCTGGCATTCAAACTCAGTCCATTAATTTATATAGCTCTTGTCCCCAACATAAGGGGGACATAAGTTGAGTTATCATAAGGACCACATTCCAAATGAAAGATACCTAGGAAGTTGGAACCAGTTATCAAAGGTCTGATGAAAAGTCTAAAGTTCATTACATGGTACATTCTCATTCAAAGATATATGATATAGTTTTTACTTTATAATGACTGATATTGACAATTTTGAAAACAAGTTCTTGCTTGATGGAAAACTTTACTTGTACAAGTTCACCAGCATCAGTATGCCCAGATCATGATACCTGTATTAGTTTAACTATGAGTTTGTGCCCCACGGCAGTTGTGTTAATGTAGAAATCTTTGAAGATAAAGGGATTGATCTGTGAGAGCTGTAATCTAATCAATTCATCCCACTTTGAATGGACTGGCTTGTTGGTAACTGTTGAGGTGGGTCACTGGGAACATACCCTGGAAGGAAGGGCAGTTCTTCCCTGCTCTCCTCTTCTTTGCTACCAGGAGGTGAGAAGCTTCCCTCTGCCACATCTTTCCACCATGATGTTTCACCTCACCTTGGGTCCAGAGCAATGGAGTCAGTTGCCTCTGGACTGGGACCTCTGACATAGTGAGCCAAAATAAACTTTTCCTCTTCTACATTGTTCTTGGTTGGGTATTTTGGTCATAGCAACACAAAACCTGACTAAACTAGAACCTTATCCCTACTTCTCCTTTCCCTTTCCTCTCTCTCTCTGCACTCCAAACTCTTTAGGATACTGTCCCCTCTTTAGTTCCTCTGAGCAAAATAGGTCATCCAATTCCTTTCCCATTCCCAATAAAATTGCTTGACAAACACAAACAGTAGAATAGATCACTTGCATCCTTGAAATCAAGGACCCAAAAAGCAGCTTAAATTTTGTCTGTGTTCCTGGAATTTTCTGAGAAGACTTGCCCTAGTTCTTGTGGGCAGGGTACCCTCTGCTTCAACAGCAATATTTAAACCCTAAGTGAGTTCTTGGCGGATCATTCTGCTAGTTAAGTCCTGGTTGGCACATTTTGCCCCCTGCATTGTTTAAAGACATAATATTTTATTCATTTTAGGAAATGTTACAAATTTATACACAAAAGTAAATCTGGAACACTGTTTCCCAGTATTCAAAGATGAATGTTTGCTAGAGAAATAGCCAAAAGAAAATAGCTCTTATCATGCCAATGTCCATTTGTGAGAACAGAATTAGAACAGAAATAAGGAGACGTGCATGGTGTTTTTGTTTTTCTCTCCTTTCCTGAAGTGTGGAAGTGAAATCTCTTCCATGGTTTCAGAGACTCCAGAGAAATCTCTATATAATCACTAATTCTGACAGTTTTCCATAAATCTCTGGGAAAAATACAGGAAAAAGCTTCAGCATGGGTCCCCGGGGATGCTGAACTTGGAAGGATGCCTGAGACTTCGTGTGACTCAGTGGAGACATGTGTGCCTGATTCATCCACAGAATTCTTTCTTTCCTGTGTGCTTTCTTGTACACCAGCTTCAGATGTTTTTTTCCACAACCTTTATGAACCTTACCAAAGGTTCTGGAATGAGAACTGTCCCTTGAAGATAGATGGCACCATACTGCTAATTCTTCAGCAGAGGAGAGACTATGTTTACATTTTCCTTGAGCAGTGACAACAAAGAAGATAAGTACTTAGGAAATGCACTACCATAACACATTTGTTTATGTAAAATGTCAGTTTTTAAAGCCAAAATTTGAATTTTCTCTTTTGTTACTCATTCATAATGAACTTAAGAGATTTTAATGAGAGCTGTTTAGCAAAGTTAATGTCTGTGGAAAACATACTTATTTCTTTATACCAATATATACCCTCAAATGACTATAGCTCCTTTGGATGTGTCAATGGTTCTGGGCAGGGTGGCTCTTGTCTGTAATTCCAGCAACTAGAGAGACTATGGCAGGACTATTTCAAGTTTGAAGCCAATCTCAACAATTTAGCTCGGCCCTAAGCAACTTAGTGAGACCCTGTATCCAAATAAAAGCTAAAAAGGGCTGGGGAGGTTGGCTTAGTGGGCTCCCTTGGGTTCAATCCCCAGTACTAGTACAAAAAAAAAAAAACCCAACAAACAAACAAAGAAAAGGAAATTAATAAATTAATTGGATGCACCAACCTTTTGCTGCTCTCATTTCTGAATTCTGATAGCTTACTCGATTTTCACATTTGACAAGCTTCCGGTCTCAGTTTCACTGCTGCTTCCACATCTGTTTCTCACTTTGTTCCAGAAACAGATGTGGCCACTCCAAAAACCGATTTGCTAAATATGATTCTATTTTCATGGATATAATCTTTAGGGTCTATAAATCCTTATAAAAACCTTATGAAATAGTATTTCATCTCAATTCTTTTCCTCCAAATGCTTTCTGGAGTTCTGTTTATTTCTTACACACAGGAAAGATTTTTAAAGAAAAAAAATTGGGCTTTATAAATAAAATAGAGTTACTCAAATAAGGAACTGCATCTTGACTTTTAACAGTAGAAGCAGTTCTGGGCAGGGGGGGAGACAACATCGTGAGATAGGAGCAAGGTTAAGGAACTGATCCAGGTTCAGTATGCCCAGAGGAAGGACTTTTGGGCAAGATATACATAGGTCATCTCAATTGCAGGTGCTGCTATGGGAACACAGATAGGATATGCTCAAAACCTGTTGTGTGGATGACTCTTCTATCTGCATATCCTTTCAGAGCACAAGAAGGATTTTGGCCACTGGGCTATAGTTCAGTGTTATTGACTTTGAGGAGCCACGGGTAGGCAAGAATAAGATGAATGCTGAATTCGTGAAGGTGTTGGGATTGGAGATGGTGAAGATGGTCAGGTCAGATACTATGCAGCCAGCACAAGGTTTAAAACCTGTTGCACAGATTAGGGAAAATAGACAAAACAGTGGTAAAAGGCACAAAAATTAGCATCTATTCTAATAAGCACCCAGACTGTTAATGCTGAGCTACCAATTTCTTACTATTTTTTATTATGTAATCCACAGAGACAAACTAACATAAAAAGAAGACTCAGGTGCTTCCCGAAATGCTCTAATAAAGGTTATCAAAGTAGAAGAGTAAAACTGTTCAAAGAGCTCAATGCTCCTCCCCTGCATTCTCCTCTGCTTCCAATGGCATGGTTTCCCTGGTCCCTGTTGCCATGGCAACTCACTAGTGGAGAATGTAGAGTGGAGGGTGCTACAGGGTCAGGGGAGATTCTAGGGAAGAAAGAAGATGCCCTGCACTACTGAAATCACCTCTTTTCAGCCTACAAACAAAATGGTATTCTTGTTGCTCTGCATTAGAAAGAACTTCCTTCCCCTCCACGTCCCACCCAACTTCTTCACACCTGGGATCTCAAACTAGCCAAGGATGTATAGGAATGAAATTTAAGATTTGTTGAGTTGTTTCTTAGTGGGGAGAGGAAATGGAAGCCTGAGCCCACAACTAGAGCAAATTAGGCTTTTCCGCGGAGAGCAACCAGCTGCCTTTGCGAAAGAAGAGCGACAGAACTTTGGGGAGTTTTGAAGAGTTGTGTTGTGCACCAAGCCCTGCTTTGTGTGCACTGGAGTGAGTGCCTGCACTCTTCAGGGCTTCTGGGCCATTTCCACATGTTTACAACTGCTGCGCCTCCATGCTGAGGTCATGCGATGCGTGTTAACACCTATGCTGGGTGTGTGAGCCCGGAACAGCTGCCGGGCATGTGTTTCCAGTGGTCTGGGATATGTTCTAGCCAGAGTGTGTCTGCGGGAGTCTAGTAAAACACTTCATCCTGTCTTTCCCTTTTGTTCCTCTGGATAAGTGCATGTGAGAATTGGAGCTGAATATGCAGTTCGTGAGGGGTGAAATGCAATCTGCCCCTGGAGTTGATGCAGGAGGTGGGGGAGATGTACAGGGGAACTTCTAGTTTTTGAAAGGGGCAACAAGCCAATGGGTCACTGAATTGAGGTCTTGGGAGTAAAAAGGAATAGCCTCAATGGTCCAATCTTTCAAAATATGTTTGACCTGCAGTTGCTGCCAAATCCAGTAAGTATTAAGGTTCCTTCCTCTTTGCTTCCCTTCCTTTCCTCCCCGCCCCCCACTGCCTTTTTTCTCTCTATTTCTTTATCACTATCTTGAAATACTGCCAGTGACTGATATGGTCCAAACCCCTTTCAATTTCCCTATGCTTCCAGGAATGTGTCAGAAACACTGGAATGTTATTTAGCCTCTGCACAAGAATATAGTGATTTAGCCATTAACACAAATCTCCAAAGAGTGGATCCTCATTCATTTGGAGTATCTAACTCCCTAGTCTACTGTGGAGACAATCAAGCTCTTAGTTAATATTTGACAGATATTTGAAAAATAGAACATCTCCCTTTTAAAGTTGATTTTGAAATAATGCTGAGACAACCAATAATTATTATTCAGCCACTAGACATAAAGTCGTATTTGTGCAAGATGCCGGGCTTTCTTTGCTATTTTGGATCAGCCCTTCCATGATTTTGTTAGCCCATTGCCCTGTCCACTCAGGAATATATTCTGATTGTTGCCTCAAGCACAGGCAGCATGACTGATTCTTCCAGAGTTGCTTTCTGAGTCACTGATGTAATTTAAAAAGACAGTTGTAACGGTCTAAACACAGCTGCTACTTCCGCTCTGTTCCCATGTCCATTGTCATCTATATCTTGAAATGTTGAGCTCTATTCTAGAGTAATTTGAAACAAGATGTTTAAAATCTCATTATCTTGTGCTTATTTTCAAAAAAGAATTTAACTGATTTTTTGCTCTGTTAATGAAATAAAACCTTTGTGAAGCATATGTGTTTACAGAAGAAAAGGACAGCAAGTTTCTACTAAAACATTTTAAAATGTAAAAGATAAAATAAACAGTTCTCTTAGACACATAGGGATTATTATGCGCA
This sequence comes from Geosciurus inauris, assembly GCA_004024805.1. Lineage (NCBI taxonomy): Eukaryota > Metazoa > Chordata > Mammalia > Rodentia > Sciuridae > Geosciurus > Geosciurus inauris. The sequence goes on along the minus strand of PVHX01006341.1, from coordinate 6,017 downwards.
TGGAAAAAAACAGAAAGTTATATCTTTGAGATATTCTTGAGTGAATTCCCTCTATTCCCTGTATTTGGAAGAGTGTCTAAAAGATGCCTTTGATATTCTTCAACAGGTCCTAATTATAGAAAAGTTTCAATTTTTTTAAACAGGAGAAAAAGTCACTTCCTCCCTCTGTCCTCCCAACCCCTGACCCAGTTCTTTCCTAGTAGTTAGATCTAGTTTAGTTTTTTGCACTGTAAAGTGCCAGAACAGTTACTTTTGTTCCACTTAATCTCCCTTGATTTTTAAAATCTGCAGCAGTATTACTAATCCTTTTACTACCCATAGAGAAAATATTCATTTTATTTTCCTTCAATATGCTTACTTTGCCCTCCAATGGGCTCAATTTTTCCATGTTCACCACCACCATTGATGAAGAGGAAAACTTTCATTAAGTTCCCAACCTAGTTGATCTGTCCTCATAGTGACACACATATGCATACCTAAATACATACACACAAACATACACACTAATTTTTCGAGTCAATTCAATGTTTTTGTCCAATGGTATTTTTGTAGTTCCTAGACATAGTTTAGTTAGAACTCATTAGTATATAAACTTTTCTTATGCAAAGAGGGAGGAAAATCTGGAACAGGGATCTAACACCTTTTCTGTAAAGAACCCTACAATAAATATTTTAGGTTTGGGGTTCAAGTTGCTTTAACTCTGCCAGTATAGTGTGACATAATTATTTACAGTGAATAAATAAATGACCTGTGTTCTAATGAAATCTTATTTGTAAAGGACAGTGGGCCAGGTGTGCCCCATGTGTTTTACTTGCTGATCCCTATTCTAGACCAAAAGTTTTGCCTTTTCTCAGGATTTGACCTTACTCTATGAAAGGAACTCGATATTGCTCCTCAGTCTCTTTATCCTACTTTTTCATTTGTTTCCCCACATATAGATAAAGTAGACATTTGCAGCAGTTAGTCACAGAAGTGCTTCCCAAAGTGCGTTCCACACAACAGTAAGACCTGAAAATCCTTGTTAATAAATTAAGTTTTTAAAATGAATTTTGGAATCACTCATGCTGTATTCTTCTAGAGTCTCAGTGGAAACCTAAATAAATCTGTTTAGCTCAGAGCTCTGGAACTTGGATGCCCTTGTGAACATATGTCTATGAATATACTACCTGTAAACGGTGTGTTCTAAATAACACATACCAGGGATCTGATCTGGACGGCAAAAGCATTTACATTTTTTTGCAACTTCATTTGTATATTTCTAATAGATTTTAACTTTTCTTAAATTTGGAATTTCTGACAGTGTAATAGTTTTTCAGTATTTTGTTCAAACTGTGTGTGTTTGTTTTTATAATAGATAGGCAATATTTGTTTTTTTATTTTTCATTGCACACTTGGTCAGGAACCCAACTCTTGTTACAACACTATTCTTATGGAGACATCAGATATACTCAAGAGTATACACACAAACACACACACACACTAATTTTTCGAGTTGTCAAGAGTGATTCATTTCATAACATTGTGTTCAACAAAACATTAGGGTAAAACCAGAGCAGAAATCATTAAGAAGAAATATTTATGACTGCTTCAGTTTACATATATATATTTACATATAATATATGTATATTAGTTTACATATACTATATATATATTAGTAAACAACTGAAAAGAAATGGAAATTGGAAATTTTTTTTTTTCCGGTACTGGGGATTGAACTCAGGAGCACTTGACCACTGAGCCACATTCCCAGCCTTATTTTGTGTTTTATGTAGAGACAGGGTCTCACTGAGTTGCTTAGCACCTCGCCATTGCTGAGGCTGGCTTTGAACTCGCGATTCTCCTGTCTCAGCCTCCCTAGGTGCTGGGATCACAGGCTTGTGCCACCGCGCCTGGCTTGGAAATATTTCTTGATTACATTAAATTCTTACATCTTTTCTGTCTCTATTTTGTTGCATTGATCTGTCAGTCTATTTATTGATCAATGTAAATTATTTTTAATAGTTATAATTTTATGTTTTAATTTTGACGGACCTATTTTTCTTCATTAATCTTTTCCCTAGATATTACTGTTACTTAATGCAAGATTTTTGCCCATATATAAACATGAGATTCATCTATTCTAGTTATGCAAAAACAAAAGCTAACTGGTTAATGTTTAACCATTCTATTAAATACATACATATTACTTTAGGGAAACAATGTGCTTATGATAACAAAAAAGATAAGCTAAACAGCACCTTTCTATCTATTTACATTTTCTTTACAGTCTTCTACTTGCCATTACTTTTTATAGATCATGCCCATTTGTTAAGTTTATTCTTATATATTTGTTATTTTGAATACTTTTGTAAAATAATTTCCCACCACTAAATTTTCATAATTTTTTAAATTATGCACAAAAAGTAGATTCACTGTCAAATTTGTAGAAAGCCAATGGACTTACTGTTTTATTGTATGTCACAGATTTCACTTGCTTCTTTTGGCTTTCTAATAATACTACAAAATCATCTACAGATAATGATAAATTTTTACTCTCTTTTTCTAACTTGCTTTATACTACTTATTTTTCTTTATTTTTAAGTTATATTGATAAATATTTCCAAAAGAAAGTTAGATAAAAATAACTGTTTTCTTACCTTAATAGGATTTCACCTAGTGTTTTGTTCAATCTGATACTGGATTTAGGCTTGTAAAATTTTAAATAAGTAACTAAAATAAGCATCATGCTAATATTTTATTATGGTTCTTTTAAAAATCAGTAGCAAAAGTAAAAAATAAATGGCATTTTAGGATCAATGTACATATCTTCATCTTTGATATAAAAATATAGTATTTTATTAGACTTACTGCATTATTATTCTTAAATTTTTGGTCTGAATTATTTTTATTATATTACTCTTTTCAAGCATATTCTAATAGCTCATATTATATCTAGTTTTTTTTTGCTTAGGTATAAATATGTGAGAATAGTCTACAGATATGTTTTATTGGACTACTATATATTTTTGCATCAATGTCTCAGATTCATAAAATATTCTGCATGCTTACCTTTGTTTTTCATGCACTAGAATATTTTAAACAGTATTAGAATTATTTCATCCTTAAAAGTTTAAATTATGAAATTTCATGCACCTTTTATAACAACTATTTTTATGGACATAAATTTTTGTCTTGACCCTAACTGATGAACTTGCAAATAGTTTTCTCTTCTTTACATATATTTGGTCAAGTTCTGGTTGTGACATGTTTATACATAAAATCTTGGAGAATATAATGTTACTGATGTCTAGGTAACTAAAATACCTCAAAGTAAAATGCAGCCCATTTCTTGCTGTTTCTGAGTTGACTCACACCACCCATGATCCATATAATTGTTTCCAAGTTTGTCATTAACAGCTGACATTTTTATGTTAACCCTACTGTCCTGGAATCAGTTATACTTAACTGTTTTTGTATAAACTACAAAAAAAAGAGCACATATTATTCTTCTGGGGATCTTACAAAATTAAATTTTTGTGTAAAATATTTATTTCTTAGAGGCTGGGATGTAGCTCAATGGTAGAACACTTGTTTACTATGTGCTAAAACATGGGTTCAAGCCCTAATCTCTCTCTCTCTCTCTCTCTCTCTCTCTCCTCCACACACACACACATGCACACATGCACACACACACACAATGACTTAGTTCTAAAGATTGGTACTGTTTATAAGAACAATGTTATAGATTTTATGCTATATATCTGGTTATGCTGACATTGAAGGTTGAGATTGAGATAAAGACAGATTTGATTTCCCTTTCTCCTTGTTATTCCCGCAGCTCTTAGCTCACAAAAGATATGAGATAACTCACACCAAATCATAGAATTAGAGTTGAAAGAAAACAGCCACATTATTTGCCCTAACAGTACCTTATAGGTGAACAAATTGAGGCCAAGAGTTTTGTTGAACTGGTTATATGGGACTCAACTGTTTTTTTCACCCTGAGAAAGGCAAGCATGTTGTGTCTCAGAATGGCACTCTGGGGAGCAGTCTTCCTCACAAGAGCCAATCCACCTCCCTTTAGACCCCATCTCCCAACACTACTGCACTGGGGATCATTTTTCCAACACAGAAATCTTGGGGAATATATTCATTCCATATCAAGCCTGAAGTGACTACCACAGGGAGACCCTCTTTAAGAAAAACAGCATCTTGGCTTGTTATGGTGACACACACCTGTAATCTGAGCAGCTCCAGAGGCTAAGGCAGCAGGATCACAAATTTGAGGTCAGCCCCAACAACTTAGTGACACCCTCAACAATTTAGCAAGACCCTGCCTCAAAGTAAAAAACAAAAAGGGGTGGGGCATGTGGATGTAGTTCAGTGTTGTGATTAAATGTCCCCTGGGTTTAATCTCGAACACACACACACAAAGTACAAATTGACTAATTTGCAAGTATAAAAAATCACGTATTAAAAAGAAATTTCATTGGGAGGTCATTAGGCTGAAATGTTTCCCATAGGCTTAGATTATTAAGTACACAAATAAATATAAAACAAAATAAACAATAAAACAAAATTTAACCTTTGCCAGTCAGAAACTGCCAAATAATCTTTAAAAATTTTTCACCTTAACCAGTCCGATATATTTTCTTGGTCTTGCTTCTGTAAACACCTTAGGAAAGTTCTCGCTCTCACTCTTGCTGGTGGGAGTGCAGAACCTCTCCTAGTCTTGTGCTGCCCAGTTCATGAATTGCTGTCTACTCAATAGACTTTTCAAAATATAAACAAAGAAGTTTATATTTTAAATCACATCATCATATAAACATATAGCTAAAGATCATCAAACAGCCTTGGAAGGAACCCATGGACAGGAAGAATCTCCGGTCCTAACCTTTATTAGCTTTATAGTGGGTTCACCTCTGCTTCATATAGTTCTTGGAAAATGAATTTGATGCTTTCTTAAAAAATTTTTTTTGGTACTAGGGATTAAACTCTGGGGTACTTGATCACTGAGCCACATCTCCAGCCTTATTTTGTGTTTTTTATTTAGAGACAGGATCTCACTGAGTTGCTTAGTACCTCACTGTTGCTGAGGCTGGCTTTGAACTTATGATTCTCCTGTCTCAGCTTCCCAAAGTGCTGAATTTGATGCTTTTTAAGATCATGTCTGTGTGATAGTAATGACAATTTTAAGGGTTTTTTTTTTTTTTCTACATCATTCCATGATTTCTGTTACAGTAATTATCAATAATCCTCCTAAGTATAAAATCTAGAGTAGAAATTTTATTTTGGATATTCTTAGGTAATTTTCAGAAGTCATAGTCTACAGGTAAAATTCCTTGATAGAAACTCCATATTCACTCCATTCATGACCTCCTCAGATTATTTTACTTAAAACTCTTGAGTAAAATAGGTGTGTTCCACAACTGATGACATATTCACATACCATTCATCAATCTAATGTCTCTCCTATCCATTTCTATGTTCAAGAACAAAGAATATCAAGGCAATTTTCGCCCACTACAAGTGAACATTTTCCATTTTCACAAGTTCTATGTTGATTCCTAGAGATCTATACCTTGTGTTTTCTACCGAATTTTATTGGCAACATTCAAAGAATTAAACTTGTACCTTGCTTCTTTGTTACCCCAAGAGTTTATTGATTTTTCTTTATCATAAGAAAGCATTTATCAAATGCTTCATTGGATCTGTTAATAAGTGCTATACCAAATATTTTCTCTTGGTGGGTAGAAAATGACATTTTTTTTTTTGATGAGATTTTAGGAAGAGATTTCTATGGAGCTGTAGGAAGACACTACCAAGATACAATATATGGGACAATGAAAATAAGTAGGTGGCATGGAACCCTATTTCTTCATTTCACTAATTGTGTCACCTTAGGTAACTCCCTTAATCTTACTGGGAATATAAACTTACCGGGAAGAAGGGTTGGAAAGAGTGTATGAAGCTCCTGATGCTTAGTAGGTTCTCAGTAATTATGCTATTGTATTGTAAACTCATGCCCTAGTGCTCAG
>PVHX01006340.1:0-101735 GCA_004024805.1 Geosciurus inauris | reverse complement strand
AAAAAAAAAAAAAAAAAAAAAATCAATTTCAAGTAATGAAATAGAAAACATCATCAAAAAGCCCAGACTGCATGGATTCTTTGTTGAGTTGTACAAGTCCTTCAGAGAAGAGTTAACACCAATATTTCTCAAAGTATTCCATGAAATAGAAAAAGGCAACCCTCCCAAACTCATTTTATGAGACTAATATTATCCTGATACTAAAACTAGACAAAGAAACATCAAGGCAAGAAAACTTCAGACAAATATCCCTGATGAACATAAATGCAAAAATTCTCAATAGAATTATGGCAAATCACATACAAAAACATATTAAAAAGAGTGCACTATGAACAAATAAGGGTCATCCCAGGGATGCAAGGTTGGTCCAACATATGTAAATCAGTAAACATAACTCCTCACATAATTAGACTTAAAACAAAAATCGTATGATCATCTCAATAGATGCAGAAAAAGTATTTGACAAAGTGTAGCACCCTTTCGGGTTCAAAACACTAGAAAAACTAGGGAAACTAGGAACATACCTAAACATTGTAAAAGCTACATATGCTAAACCCAAGGCCAATATAATTCTAAATGGGGAAAAATTGAAGCATTCCCTCTAAAAACTGGAACAAGACAAGGATGCCCTCTTTTACCACTTTTATTCCACATCATCTTTGAAACTCTAGCCAGAGCAATCAGATAGGATAAAGAAATTAAACAGATACAAATAGGAAAAGAAGAACTCAAATTATCACTATTTGCCAATGACATGATTCTATACTTAGAGGATCCAAAAAATTCCACCATAAAACTTCTGGAACTAATAAATGAATTCAGCAAAGTAGCAGGATATAAAATCAACACCCATAAATCAAACATGTTTCTATACATTGGTGATGAATCAATGTGGGGAGCTAGCTCTATGCTACGCCGTATGACTAGCCATTGTGTGTAAATGGGAAAGGCACAAAGGAAGGAGGAACTATGTGATTGGTTTACTGTTGGTTCCGTGAATGTGATCAGCTCGCGGACAGAATTCAGGGGGCTTACGTGCCTTGCCACATGGACAGCTGTTGCCTACGTGCATTGTCTCTGATTGGCCGAACAGCCCTATAAGTTGAATGCTTGTTCCGCTTTGACTTGACTCCCTGGTGTATCTGATTGTCCTGCGGCAGGGGGCTGGGAACAGGTAACCAGTTGGCTCCAACTCTTCTCAACTTCCACTGCTAGGTGAATGTGGGGGTGCCCCTTCGACCCGCTGGCTCGGGAGGGACTGCAACCCCCGCAAATCAACTGAAAGAAAAATTAGGAAAACTGCCCCATCCACAATAGCCTAAAAAAAAAAATGCTTAGGAATCATTCTAACAAAAGAGATGAAAGACCTCTACAATGAAAACTACAGACCAGTAAAGAAAGAAATTGAAGAGCACTTAGAAGATGGAAAAATCTTCCATGCTCCTTGATAGGCAGAATTAATATTGTCAAAATAGCCATACTACCAAAAACATTATACAGATTTAATGCAATTCCTATTAAAATTCCAGTGACATTCCTCATAGAACTAGAAAAAGCAATCATGAAATTCATTTGGAAAAATAAGAGACCCAGAATAGCCAAAGAAATCTAATTACTTTTAAACATGCTAAATTTACATATATATAATGTTCATGATATTATTAAAATAAAATCATAATTAACCACATTTTAGGGGAATTATTTTATCTCCTTCTCTCTGTTAATAGCTTCTCCAACTTATCTCAATTTATTTACATTCTAGTCTTTTCTCCGTGTATCTTAAAAACCTCATATGTGATGTTAGAAATATTATTTCTAGATATTAAGATTAAGTTGACATTAACACATTTCTTTTTTCATTTTCTTATCCTATGTTCTCTTTCAAACAATACAGGACAAATATTATGTCCTTATTCTTTACTGAAAAGTTGCTATTCAGGACACCAAAGAAGGAGAATGAAACAAAAAGATTAGAAAAAATCTTAAACAAAAAAATCTTAAACAAAAGATTAGAAAAAATTAAATAAATTTGGTGAACTTCTGAACAGGCTGGAATTTCAAAAAACACAATTTATACTTGCATGTTGTACCTTCTCCAGTGTATGAACTCACTGCAAGATAGAACTATATACTGTGAAAAAAGAAGGAAAAGAAAGTTATCTTTGTATAGTTTTTCTGTGTAGTTTTAACTTGGTCCCAGTTTTTCCCAGCTAGTATTAACTGCCTTGCAGTACCTGACTTCTATACCAGCCTCTCTGGTCAAAGTGCACACATAACACTAATTGTTGAGGAGGCTGGCAGTGTGGAGAGACAGAGTAGGTGAAATTCACCTTTGAGCAACTTTTGCAGTTCATGGGCAATTAGGAAAGAAATATCTGGGAACACATAAGTAATCCTTTAATTGTGCTATTTGTAAACCTAGTATCTAGGCTATCATATAATATATACTCTTCTGACTGAAGAGTGTTCTGCTGCTCTGATACCACTAGTTCTCTTAGATATATTTTTAGAATCAGAAAATTGAGCTACATGCTCTACTACATCCACAACAGTGGGATATGGAATTCTTAGTTCTATACTCTTGTCAAAATGTGATACTTCGGTCTTTGATCTTAGAAAAACTGGACATTCTCATGCAAATAAAATGAATCTAGACCCAGATCTTACACCCTTAATAAAAATTAACTTAAAATGCATCATACATAGATGGAAAAATGCAAAACTATGAAACTTCTAGAAGACATGAGGTATAAGTGACCTTGGATTTGGTGATGACTTTGTAGAAAAAATATCAAAAGCACCACCAATTAAAGTATTGATATCAAAAGCACCACCTATGAAATAAAGTATTAATAACTTGAACTTTATTAAAATGAAAAACTTCAAAAGACAGGGAAAAACACGCCAAAGTACTCTTACACAAAACATATATTAGCTAGCACTCAATAATTAGAAAAGAAACAACCAAATTTAAAAACTGGCAAAATGGGGCTGAGGAGACAGCTATAGTCTCTGCTCAATTTATTCTGTAAACCTAAAAAATTTAAAAATATATTAACTAAAAAGTAGTCATTGCGATAGTAACAACAACAAAGCAAAATGAAAAATACCCTTTCTCTACTGCATAGCTTTCATGCTTTTATCTAAATCTAGAGTCAAATCATCTTTCTATGTTAGCTCATTCTGCGATGAGAAACCCTCTTATCTAACCTCCTCCTTTCCACATTTACATGTCTCATATTCCTATAAATGGCTCTCTAAATATCACTGCTGTCAAAAATAATTTCAATGCTCCACAAGCCCTTTGACCCTATTTCACATTTACATATTTTTGTGTGCATGTATCTTGTGTGTATATATTGTGTGTATTTTCTATATTATTTTAGATCTATATCATCTCCATTTATATTATTGCAATCATTGTATATTCAAAGTACCCATTAGAAATCATCTGATATAGTAATCTTTTCTTCTTTTTCTCTTTATTTTTAGAATTGTACATCTCATGTTGGATATGTTCAATGAGAATGTGTTGCCAAGTCTTAAAATCTTCTTTTTTCTTTTCTTCCTCTCTCCCTTCTTCCCTTTCTTTCTTTACTTCTTTCTTTTCTTACTTGTTGCAGTGCTGAGTATAGAATCTCAGGCCTTGCACAAGCTAGGCAAGTAATCCTGCCATCCAACTGCACCTCAAGTACCTTAAAATCCTCTTAGCCTGTTGGCTGCATGACTTTAATCTCACTTAGGCTATTTGCCTCAATCACACCAGAATCTTCTCTTATTTATTAGAATATCACACAGTAAAGCAACAGAAATGAAGACTGTTATTTAGTGATGCATAAAGATATCCAAAATATAGTTCATAATTTATGTCTCAGAATTACATATCTTTACAAATAATGTTCTCTAAAACCAAAATAATAAATGCACATTTTTTTCCCTAGAAAATGTAAAAATCTTTTCATGGGTTTTCCTCTGGGTAACTGGTATTTTATGAGAAAATACATTTATTGCAATTTTTATACCCTTGATTATTTTTTCACCATGCCCATAGAATAATTTTGCAATGTAATAAACTATTACAAATAAACAGAAAAGTGCTTATTATTCAGTTTAATGGATAGTAAGATATTTTGGTACTATAGGTTTTTGGAGCTCCATATCCAAAATAAAGTTACTTCAATCAAAATTCTGCACCAGCAAAGAAAATGTACTACATAGTTGTTGTTATTTAGTATATAACATAGTATCTCATTATTCAATGTCTCATATTTTCCTGTTTTTAAATGAATCTTTATAAAGTTTTAGAGTAATACAATAATCATAGTATAAAAACGTGTCTTACTTAGCAAAATATTTGGAATTACAAATGCTAAAAATTTCAATATTATATCAAGAAATTGAATTTATAAGCACAGCAGCATCTACTAAACTCTCCCACAGGACAAGATTAATTTCAATGATGCTTCTGCTTTAAACATCATCAGTATGTGTAAGATTAATCATGTTTTAGCTAGATGTATTGTTGGAATGTTTGATGCATATTAATATCCTAACAGTTATGGTTATTTATCTTCATATTCAAAAGTTGTCACAATCTTAGCATTTGTAATGTGAAAATTCATAGCTCTGCAAAGTAGCCCATTATGCACAATGGGACCATTTTTTAATAATGACAAGCATCTTCAACTTATGTTTTTAACTTTCATGTAACATTTTTAAGTATTTCACAAAATAAGCATTGTTAAAAATCTGACTTTTGTCTGTCATAATAGAACTTCCAGAAAGTTCTCAGCAGTAGTACTAATGAGACTGCAAAACAACAGTAGTCAATTTGTTCATGAAGAAAATAAAATACACTAAAGGTTTCAATAACTGGTTACTTTTAAAATTAAAGTATAAAAGCCTTATCTTACCTAACTACATATACATAAAATAGATGCTTTCAATTTCCCTATCTTTTTTTATTTCTTCCATTCCTTTTATTTTAATTATCATCTAATACTGAAACCTTCACACTTAGATTTCCAAACCAGACAATAATTTTGAACTTAAAAATCTGTGTATTTATTACATACTTGAAATCTCTAGTTGAATCTCTAACTGAAGGTCATGAATATCTCAAACAAATATGCCCCAAAGAAAGAATGTATCTCTCTCTCTACTATCACTGATTTCTTCTAATATTCCTGGTGCTAGTCAATGTCATAAGTCCACAGTAATTTTACTCAGACTAGAAATCTAAGGATTTATTCCAAATGACTTTAACCCCCTAAGCATTATGTAAATTACAAATTCACTATTTTCCTCGCTAACTTCTAACATCCTATTGAGAAAAAGTACTAGGTAAAGACACTGATCAAATACATTGTTATATTGTGTGCACATACAAATACACAACAATGAAATCCATTATTATGTATAATGATAATGCACTAATAAAAGTATGAATAAAAGTTGGGCGCGGTGGCGCAAGCCTGTAATCCCAGCACTTAGGGAGGCTGAGACAGGAGAATCGCAAATTCAAAGCCAGCCTCAGCAACGGCGAGGTGCTAAACAACTCAGTGAGACCCTGTCTCTACATAAAACACAAAATAGGGCTGGGGATGTGGCTCAGTGGTTGAGTGCCCCTGAGTTCAATCTCCAGTACCAAAAAAAAAAAAAAAAAGTATGGATAAACAAATAAAAAAAGAAAATATTTCTAAAATCTTTATGTTCCCCTACAGATGTGAGTGAAATTGTCGGATCCTTGTTTAACTTTAGACCCATTCTTCTGCTTTTATTTATTATTTATTTACTGGCATTTGGCATGTTTCTTCTCTCAGTTCTTAATATTGAACTGGGCACAATTATTTAGCAGCTCTTTATATGAATTTTTCATGTCTCTGAAATTAATGAAAACTAAAACACCCTATTTCATATCATTTCAATTTGCTCCCTTTCAAACTCCCTTCTCCCTATCAATATTTCAGCCATCTTCCACATTACCAAAGCCATTTATTTTTGCTCTATTCTTCCTTTTCAGTGCTACTATCGAGTCATTCACAAAGATTCCTTTTTATTTAAACAAGTCTTACTTCAAAATAGTATTAATGTCTTTCAACTCATTTCACTCTCAGGATTATAATTGTCATCAAAATTCCCATCATATTCCCATCACAATCATGTTCTCAACCTTCTGTCATTTCTCAGTATTCCATTAATACATGACATTCCAGATGCTAAAAATGCAATCCTGAATAAGATAGACCCGTGCATCTCAGAGCTCATAGTCGAAATGAAGAGATGAACAAGTAGATTAATAAGTAAATAAAAAATAGTGGACTATTACAAACAAAAGAAATGGATATTACATGCCATTCTCAAACACATAAAAATTGGAATTCATAGATGCCCCTTAAATAATTTTTTACCATGTTAAGTATGTATAAGCTCTCTCAGTGTTCTCTTTGTATCCATCTATTCACTGTGTAAATGGTTTAACTGCATTACCTTATTGAATCCTTTTCTGGAACATTCTTTTGTTGTTATTGCCTTAATTTTTTGATGACAAAAACAAAATTTAAGACATAGATGATTTTCAAATATTCTAAAGGAAGTGATATTTGTAAGACCTTTGTAGGTATAGATTTAGATGTTTTCTTTGGCCTGGAACAGCATGGAGCCCTCCAACTCCTAGTTAATGTCATTGCCTGTCTACATTGCTTCTATATTTTACTCAGGTATGGATAATTTTTAAATTATGGACCATTTAAGTTTATGCTTGATTTGTATTTCAAGTGTTATTCACTATTGTTTAAATTTGTGTGTGTGTGTATGTGTGAGAGAGAGGGAGAGAGAGAGACAGAGACAGAGAGAGACAGAGACAGAGAGAGAAACAGAGAGACAGATACAGAGATTCAGGCACTAGTTTCTCTTTATACTAGTTTCTTACTACCCATGATGCAAGAAGGAGATGAGAAGAATAAAAAGACTCAAAATTATAATTTCTTGATCTGAAAATATTAAAAATAGCTTACAAAGTAATTTTTGCTATAATTTGCTTATGAAGGTATTTATACTAAGGCACTCTAAAATATTTTTAAAAATGAAAAAATGCAGTATGGGAAAAACTACTAACTGGACTAAAGAATGTAAGTTTTAATAAATTACAATAAATACAAGCATATGAACAGGTATTGAGTTAAATTTACAGGGAAAGAAAGCACAACTACTAATCAGTAAGTCAGCACGTGTCATTCAATACAATGTGTTCCCCTCTGTCAGCTTACACTCAGAGATGAAGCTCTCAGATTCTCACTAACTTGGGCTGGTGATGGGTGCAGGAATGTCAAGAGATGTTGGATGAAGTGTAGGAAAGATATTGAGTACATGTTATTTCTTATAGTTAATATGGTTTGGGTTTCAATTTTTTATCAAATTTCTAAAATAGCTCTTCAAAATGAGATTTATGCTAAATGAGAAACTCTATTAAGTGCTATTCCTGAATAAAAATTATGAAAAAATTTTCTATTAGTTTATACATAAAAGGATAGGCCATGAGAAATGAGGAAGACTTTTTAAACAAATACAAGGATTAGTCTATTACTGGCTATGATTTGTAAGGATTTTCTTAGATATTATCATCCTATATTAAAACTAGCCATATCACTTAGAAAATAATAAAATACATAAACTAGATTTTTAGAAAACACTAAATGTTAGAAATACATACTCATTTATCTTTAAGACTGAAGAAAAAAATTTAATAACAAATTTTAATTTTGGCTATTGTACCTAATTATAATCATACCTTGGAAAATTGTATTTCCCCCCAAATTTATTTTTAATATTTTCCCCATAGGCTACTTTTCTATCAGATATCATCTTTCTTGTTATTTAATTTTGTGTTATTAAAACACAATATATGACTCAATCTCTCTCACTCAATATATGACTCACTCTCTCAGTCTCTTCCTATATTCATTTTGCTTTCAAGACATATAGAATTGAACATTTGAAGTATTTTCCTTCACCTGATCTTTCAATCTATTCTAGCAGTGTACATTTGTTTTTAGGCCACTGTTTTTATCCCTAGATAAGGCTCCTTCCTCATTTATGCAGTGTGTGTTGGCTATATGTGCAGTAACACAAAAGCACACTATGTCCCACCCTATTTTTTCATTATATTTTTGTCTTGATATAAGAAAGTTAATCTATCCACAATTTTTATTTAAGATACCATTAAAAAGTTTTATAATGTCTGTAATTAAAAAGAAATCTAAAAATTAATATGGAAAAAAAAAACAGATCCAAGAAGCAAAATCTAGAAAAGAAGTAACTGGAATTTTGGAATATATACACCATTTTCTTCTTGCTATATTTTTCAAAGAAGATATTCAGATGTATTTTAACAGTATTAATTCTATTTTTAAAATTATGACAATTTAATTTATTTTTTTATTTTTTTAATTTTTCCTTTAATTAAATGAGTACCACATGTGAAATCAGTATACTTATCACACTGAATGCAAATTAAGCAAATATAGAAAACTATAGTTATCAAAATCTTTAGCCTCAGTTACAAAATGCTTAGGATTAAATACATGTGTTCATTTGTAAAGGAAAGAAATGAAAAACTGAACATTTGTGAAATGCCAAACAACTATTATCAATAAGACAATTTAATTTACAAAAGAGGTATGAGTGAATTGTCATTTTTTTCTGCTTCAAATTACTAAATTTAGTAGTTAACACAACATTAATTCATTTCTGGAAAAGTAAAGAATGATAAAAGATTACTCATGACTATATATAATATGGCTTTGAGTATGTTTTCTGAAAATGCACCCAAATTATTGGAAATAGACATAATTTTGTCCATATGTCTATGGACATAGACATAATACTGTATTCTCTCCAGAATAATCTAAGTTTGAGTGCATCACTGATAATCAACCTTAATAACGGTAATAAATCATTTTTGAATGTTGTTTCTCTGCCAACCACCAAGTTAAGTGCCTTACAGTTATTATCTCAACAAACTCATTAACCAAACTGGTTATTTGGATTTTGTTATTATTCACATTTTTAAGATGAATAGTATAAACTCAGTCATGAAATTACTATTCTGAAGTTGTATAGCATATAATATGTACAGAAGATATTTGAAATCAGCTCTTTCTGTTACCAAAATTTATGTCATGAGGAATGGGTGTTCAGTGCACTATGAAAGAAATTACTTTTGACTTTTGGACAACTATTGGAAGAATAACTGAAATTAAATTGTGAATAGTTATTGAGAAAATAGATAATTAGTTATGAAGTAGGTAGATAATTAAAGAACATGATTAAGGATACAGCAATATTATTATTTGAAATATAAGAATTTTCCTCTAATGACATAATACATTTTAAATGTCAGTATGCCTTAAAACATATTGGCGCAGACTGTGAAATTCAATAAATTATTTTTCTAGAATACTGCCTTTAGATATTAGACATAAGAAAAATTCAGGCCATATTTTATTATTCTATGTCTTTTTGACCAACATTAACTTTCAGAGAGTTCAATGACTAGCATCATTATATTATGACATAATATTTTTTAGTTAATTTATATGTCAATAATTGTACTTCGATTCTAGTTTGTTTTTAATTCAGATAAGTAATTTTGTTCAATCCTTTGATATCCATAATTGAGTAAACAGACTCCCAAATAAAGCAGGAAGCAATTTCCTTGAGTACTATACGAACTATTGTTACCTAAATTTCTTAATTCTGCATTAATATAATTCACAATATTCTGCCATAAATCACCTTGGTTAAAAATGTTGATTAATGAAGCCAAGTACTGTGGCACATGCCTGTAAATCCGACTGGCTCAGGAGGCTGAGGCAGGAGAATCGCCGAGTTCAAAGCCAGCTTCAGCAAAAGTGAAGTGCTAAGCAACTCAGTGAGATTCTGTCTCCAAATAAAATACAAAATAGGGCTGAGGATGTGACTCATTGTTAGAGTGCCCCCACTGAACTCAATCCCCAGTACCCCTGCCAAAAACAATGTTTATTAATGAGAAGTCAGAATTTTCTAAATACCTGTACAAAACATATACTTAGGGCTTCTTCAGTAAGCATTCTTTCATCAATTATTCAGTCCTAAGGATGGAATAATCCTAAAATAACATGACGATTATTAATATCTGATTCAGTCATATTTAAACTACAGATTTTAAAGAAATTGATTTTCTTTTAAACTAAGGAGATTTGAAAACATGTATTAATAAAATTTTGATTGATTCCTATGTCAAAACATGTTATTCTTTTTTATTGGTGAATTATAATTATACATCACAATGGGATTCATTATGCCATATTTATACATGCACTAATATAATTTTATCAATTTTATTCCCCTGTACCTTCCATCTTCCCTACTCCTGATATACTTGATCTGCTTTACTGATCTCCCATCTATCATTATATTACTTACTGCATTATAATTATAATATTGAAGTTACTCTTCAAGTAAAAACGTGAACTTTGTTGCAATGTGTATCCTAAAAAAGATGATAAAACTTTTGATGAAAGGTGGCAATACTGACCTTTTCATAGGCTATGCTTTGATTTATTGATTTTTCTGTTTTCCTGGCTCAAATTGCTTTCAGTAGCATATAGAAAGAAAATGGAATAGTCAAGATTTAAAATACTAAAAACTTTATACACACAAATATTTGTAGAGTATACATTTTGTGTTCATATAATATATACATATATACCATTTAAATATTCTATACAACCTTGATGACATGTATAGATACTTTTTTTGTGTATATATATGTATGTTTGTTTATATATGCTCCTTGTATAGATATAAATGCTGCTCAACTTAAGATGTGATTATATATCCATAATCCTATTGTGACCAGACAATATCAGAGCTTGAAAAATGCACTTAATACAAATAACCTGCCAAACATCATAGTTTGAAGTCACAGTGCACTTTAGTGCATTGACCATTTACTTTCATAATCATGTGCCTGGCTTGGAGCTGTGGTTTTCAGAGCTCAGCATTGTGAGAGAATGTCATATTGCATATCAATAGACAGGCAAAGCAATCAAATTCAAAGTTTGAAATATGATTTCTATTGAATGTATATCACTTCTGCACTATCATAAAGTTGAAAACTTGAAAGTCAATCATACATGCATTTATATGTGTAATTATATATACATGTATATATGCATATATAACTAATTTACAAATGTACAGTTGCCTTTAATAAATAAATAGATGTTCATTACTTGGTACTTTACAAATAATCATGTCAAGAATTTATTTAAAACATATGGAATAAAATTATCTGTGATTGCGTTTAACCATTTCAGTTTCATGAACTCTTGTTCTGTTTAATTCAGTTGAAGTCAATGAAGATTAAGATATAAGTGATATTGTGTTGTATGTATGCATCTATTTTTTAACAGTTACAGCAATTGGTTGAACATTTATGCTAACACAAAAGATGTTTGAATTTTCACTATGAAATTCCTTATAATTTCTGTTACGTAAACAAATCTGACAACTTGAAGACAGTTTTTTTTTTCCTTTTCTATAGCATACATAGTTACTATAACTTATATCTCAATAATTGTACTTGGATTCCAGTTTGTTTATAATTCAGGTAAGTAATTTTGTTCAATCTTTTACATATAATCACTTATCATGCACATTTTATATTGCCATATTGTTACATTTATCTTTTTGGGGGTGGTTGTACTAGGGATTGAACTCAGGTACTCCACCACTGAGCCACATCCCCAGCCCTAATTTGTGTTTTATTTAGAGACAGGGACTCACTGAGTTGCTTAGCATCTTGCTGTTGCTGAGGCTGGCTTTGAACTTGTGATTCTCCTGTCTCAGTCTCCCAAAGTGCTGGGATTACAGGTGTGCACCACTGGGCCTGGCTTGTTACATTTATCTTTAAAGTAACTTTTGTCCATATAACATATTGGTTTGATGGAAGCAATATAAAATGTCACATCATATTTTGTGTAGTATCACAGTGTATGAACAAATATACACATGAAATTATCAGATATCTAGATATAGAATAATAACATGACCAAGTTTCAGAAGAAAGAAACCCAGAAACAAAATCTAGTCTGCTTTTCCCAGGTAACATCTGCCCATTCTCAATGAGAAAGCTGGAAGGCTGAAAATGGGTATAATATTGGAATGTATAAACCATGAGAAGTGGAGAACATAAAATGGTCAGAGTATAGATTGGGATGTTGAAGAGCTCCACAGTGTGAATAGGGTCCAATCAGAGTAGACTGAACTTAACAGGGACTTCACCATAGCTTTGAATCAACTTTGCACAAGAAAAAAGGATAACATGATTTTAGATGAATTTTCCCCATGGAACTTGACAAAGGAAGATATCCATAGCACCCAAATATTTGTACAAACAATAGAATAAGAAAAATAAATATATTGATATGGTATATGCGCAAATAATCAGCAGAAAAAAACAACAGACAAATAGGACCTCCGGATATTAGTATGAACAGATTTCATCATAGAATGCTAACTATATTAAGCATATTAAATTCATGTTGATAAGATTAGCAAAAAACTATATATAAAAATATACTCATGGGGGTACAAAACTAATAAAATCCTAGAAATGAAAATACAATGACTAATAGAATAAATAACTCAATACATAGTTTTATAACGATGAGATACAGCTTCCCAGAATTAAGCTCTACTGTTTATACACTAATTCCCTTTCCCCACCCTCCAGCCTCTGGCAACAATCAGTCTACATTTTGTCCCTATGACTTGGACTAACAATCTCATGTAAACTGAATTATACAAAATTTGTTCTTTTGCAACTGGCTTATTTCACTTAGCACAAGGTCTTTTAGGTTCATTTCCACCTTTATTTACTTCCACTTTTTGGCTACTGTGATTAATGCTGCTGCACATGAGAGTATAAATACCTGAGCCTTTGTTTTCACTTTATAAATGCAAGATTTTATATCCTTTGAAATTCACACTGACAGTCTATCCTTAAATTCAACTATCCTTTGAAAATTCTATCCTTTGAAAAATTTATCCTTTGAAATTCAACTGCATATTATGAAAAAATAGCAAATAACATTGGCTTTAAGAAAGCTATGCATATACTTAATACTAGATTGGTTAAAAGACTTTCTTATAATTAATAATTTTTAATTCCACTCATAAATTAATCTTTTCATTGCTTGGAAAATGATTCTTTCCATTGTATTTTATGAGCACTCTTTATTAACACATACATCTTCACATCGCTTTACATAATAATTAAGAAGCATGCAATTCAAAAACAGTGTTCTTGAATGTTCTTCCATATTAGCTTATTTAGATTTTAGATATCATCTTGTTCAGGAACAAGTTGTTTCCAGTGTATGAAAACTGACCCCAAGAAGCTTTAAAAGAAAAATATATAAATTGACTAATACAAAGTGACTTTATCCAAATCAGAATGTACCTGGTTTGTCTTAAACTAATGTCACAGTAAGGCACATTCCTGCACCACAGTCTGATTGTAAAGCTCCACATACCATTCTAATTGGCCATTTATATTATACAGGGAAATTCACCAGGGTTACTCTGGAGTAATCATGGTAGTTAGAACTCAGGATCCTTGCAGTTATGTCAAACTGAATCTAAACATAGCTCAGAGTAACATTATGCCCACAAGCACATCTGCACTAATTGTTTCAGATGTGAAAGAAATATCTAGTTTAGGACTGAGATTGAGATGTTTTTTACTCTACACTGACTTGGATGATAGATAAAATAAATGAAACGTAATTTCTTAGCCAGCTCCTTCTGCTATTATGACATGTTTAAACATTTTTTTATGAAAAGAGTCTCTTATGGTCTCTAGAAAGTCTTACTCAACATTATGTTAAAATTTGAAGAAAATGCATTCTTTTCACATAAACTGTTATATAAGAGCATTATCTTAGTACTTGCTGTGGAGTTTAATTCTATTTCATGTACTTGCAAAAATAAGGTACATTCATTTATGATTATTTCCATATGACATTCAAAAATATATTACAAATTTACATATGATCTTTGTTGGGATTACATTGATTTTATAAATCAATTTGAGGAAATTGAAATCCTTTATAACAGAAGTCCCAAATTAGAAGAGAATTTGACTCTGGAAGATTCTGTTAATGACTAGAAACTTATTGGATTATCACAACTGGGCTATACTACTGGCAACTAGAGGGATACAGGACAAGAGTTCCATCAAACATCTTCCTATCTATAAAACATCTCCCCTACACACCAAAAAAAAATCGAACTGAAATATTCATGCTGTCCAGGGTTCAGAAATCCTGCTCTACACTGTTTAGTTTTCAATTTATGGACATCTTATATATGTACAATTTTTAGAGCATTTCTCATTTTTCTAAACAGTGTTTTGTATCTGCCATTATGAAGGCTGTGCATATTTTTTGTTGCATGAATTCCTAGGAATCTGATAACATTTTCAAGGTTATTATAAAGCATGCTTTTATTTCATTTTTCAGTTGCTCTTTGCAAGTATAGATGTACTTGAATTAGTTCAGAAGTTTCATTTATGTGGTTTTACTAACCCCAAAATGTTCAAATTCTAAAAATAAAAGATTCACAAATTTTATATCGCATACTGTTCTGAGTAGCATGATGGAATCTTGCCCTATCTCTGCCTCCTGCCAGGAGGATAAGAAACATCCCTCTGTCCAGGGCATCCATGTTCAATCTATGGCCAGCCCTGAGCCTTCTCACCTATCAGATCCACTGTTGCCCTATCACAGTGCTTGTGTTCAAGCCACTTGCATTTCAGTTAATAATTAATTTTGTTCTGTTTATTGCTTTTAACCTATTATTGTAACTAAATTGTAAACTAAAGTAGCATATATGTTTTTGCATATAAAAATATAGTGTACATAGGGTTCAGTAATATTTGTGATTTTAAGTATCCACCGGAATTTTTAAAACATATTCCTCAAGGATAAGATGGGGAAAAAGGAATAGAGAGAACTACTCTTTATAGAAATAAAACCAATTTATTTATATTAATTTCATATCTGTTATCTTGATAGGCTCACTTATTACTTTATATTGTGTTTTCTAGGTTGTTTTGAATCTTTCTCCATACATGATCATATAACCTGTGACTGGTGACAGATCTATTTTTCTCTTTTTGAATACTTACACCTGTATCTTTCCTATATTTTCTTTCAGTTTAGTTTTTGGATGGTTACAGTGACCTTCCTTATTTCTGATTTTATGTAGAAAATTGTCAATAATTCAATATGTGTAAGATAAAATTTTGCTCATGTTTTTGCTCTAAAATTTCGCTCATGTTTTGCTCTAAAATTTTGCTCATGTTTTTAACATATTAAGAACATTTTTCTATCTTACTTTTAAATATTTTATTATCATGATTTTATAAAACCCTGTGTATGATTCTTATATCATTTTTTCTTTATCTTTGATTAGGTGGTAAGATAGACTAAGTTGAAAGTTGGAAATAAAAACAAAAACATACACTCCTGGAATAGTCTTTATTTTATTGGAGTTTTATACTTTATTTGATTCAAAATATTTTAAAAAATGACCTATAATCTTTCTTGCTTTTAATGTCCCTGTTATGTTTTAATATCAAGATAATTTTGCTCATATGTCTTCAGGAATTTTTCCTCTTTTTCTATTGTTGAAAGGAGTTTATATGAGATACTCTTTACCTTACTTCATATTTATTAAGACTGGGACTGGGGGCATAGATTCATGGTAGAGTGCATAATTAATATGAATAAGGTTCTGGATTTGACCCCCAGAATCATAAAAAAAAGAGGTTTAATAATGGAAGTGATACTATACATAATTTACTCAAGTAAAAGTTCATATTAGATGAACTCTTAAAAATAATCTGAATTGAAAAATCATTTTATATACCCTTTTATCTTATTTTCTATAGAAGAGTAACCTTAATATTATATAATATGCATTTATATATTTTTCTTTGTAAAATCCCAAATCAATTTCTCATAACAGTAAAGCTTTAAGTATAAGTATTTTAAAATCATTATTATTAGTTATAACTTAATAGTCACAGTTATATTTAGATTTTCTAATGGATTGAATTGAGGGAGATGATCACATATGTTTTACTTAGTCTGTGCCCTGACTGTCATAATTTGGAAAAACATATTTAGTGCTATGAGGTGTTCCCCCAAAAGCTCCTGTTAATGAAGAAATATTCAGAGGTGAAATGATGAGATCAAGAGAGCTATAACCTAATCAGTACAGCCTAGTTTGAGTGGACAGACTAGGTGGGAACTGTATATAGGTGGGACGTGGCAGGAGCAGATGGGTTATTGGGACATCTCTGTGCTTCCTTTCCTCCCCACCCTCTACTTCCTGACTCTGCCTGAGATAAGCAGCTTTTCTCTGCTGGTCCCTTCCTCATTAAGTGCTATCTCACTATGGGGCCAGAGCAATAGGGTGGAATGTCTATGGTCTTAAATCTCTGAAATCATGAGCCCTAAAAAAACTTTTCCTCCTCTAAGTTGTTCTTGTCAGTTGTTTTGGTCATAGCAGTGAAAAATCCAACGAAAACAATCAGATTATTAAAATATTCCTATGAGGAGATTGTGTCTATCTATTGAGTAAAAATATGATAAGGTTACTTTATCCCATAACTGGATTTTATACTTATAATTTTCTTCCAAGTCATTATATTAAGTTATTCTTATGTTTAAGGAAGAAAATATATAATGAATGATCAGTTTTCTTTGCAAGCTATGCCCTCCTTTACATATTAACTTAAATCTGAAAGTAAAATTTTAGATAATTTTTTTTCCATTCATAGAAAAGATTGATAAGAAGAAAAATGTAGGAGTCAGGATGGATGTTAAATAGAAACAGTTAACATACATTTTTAGTGCATTTTTGCAATACTATGAAGATGTGCAATATCTTTATCATCACACAAATGGACCATTTTCTTACACAGAGCGAAATCATGGCATTGATTTATCGTTAGTATAAATAACAATTTATCTTGATTACTCCATACCTCTTAATGTAGTACAACTTATCTTTCATCTTTCCTTGTTTGAAGTGTAAGTTGTAACATTTTTATTGGAGTGGGTATGTCTCAGATAAAAATAAAGTGCAGTTTTGCTTTTTGGCATGACCTTGTCATTTGAGAAAGCATTACATTTTAATGACATATAATTTAAAATGCCTCTAGGAGTGAGTTGAATTTACTGAGATATTTTTAAGAGTAATTACTTACCAGAGGTTGTCAGAGCACTTGTGCAGTATCAACCTTCTTCAGGGCAGATATTTGAGACTACTTGAAATGAATTAACACTTCCACCATTAATGTTTGATGGGAGACCATAGTGAAAAAGATGGATGCTTATATAATTGACATCCTTAACATTTAGAGCTGAATACTTAAATGCCAGATACATAATTCTGAATAAAATGTCAGGACCTAACTCAATAATATTTAATGATGTAATAGGACAGGAATGAACAGAAGTCAGTTTACATTATTAATGAAATTATTTAAAATAGGTTTAATTGTCTCAATATATCATTAAGAAGATTTTATACATATTTTTGTTTCTGAGAAACACTGGTCTCATTTTTTCAATTTCTACCAGTTCTGAGGTGCCAAATACCCTTCACTTTATTGCAAAGTAAATTTATGAAAATGTAATTAGTAAATGTACATGATCAGCTGAACCCTTTAATTTACTATAATGGAAAGACTACCAAATTTCTTTTATCCTTGATATTTTCAGTCTTGATCAAATATATTTTCTGAGTAAATTATATGCTTAGTAAAGTTAAATTATATTAGTAGATCTGGGAGAGGTATACAACAATGAATAGACATTGTGAAACAAGATCCACTTAAAATTATTAAGAAAACTATTAATTAACATAGTTGAGAAATAACTGGAAGTTTGGTTGTTAATTTTATGTATCAATATGGCTGAATAGCTTCTGCTAATAATTCTATAAAATTGAGTACTAAATGTTTTAAGAATAATTAACCTCATCTTTAATGATAAAGAGGTGCTTTGGGAATACCACTGCAAATCTCAAAGAGGGTTACTGCAGAATTTTTTATTGTCTATATTCATCATATTCTCAGAACTGTGTAAAACTTGAAGCAGATTAAGGCTCAGGTAGTCAGTTTACAAAGCCATAAATTCTGACTCTGTTCTTTCTCCATCTCTATAGGAAGAAAATAACTGTGGTATGGCTCAAACTTATGTTTAACCATGTCAATCCAGGTAGGGAATACTCTTGAAAAGGATTTCTTAATAAGATAATGAATCATGCCCTTGCTTCAGACAATAGGAGAAAGGTTTATCAATATCAAGCATGAAAATCTGAGAATATAGTGTAAGTAACAAGAGGTAGTCCAGGATATCAACTGGCATTTCCTTGTTCTAAATACAGCTGTCTTTTTCCTATCAATTGACCAATCAACTCAGAGTCAGTGTTACCTTTCATAGGATTGTTATATTTTATGGTAATAACTCTGTGGCAATTTATTAGGAACTTACAGGGGCTCCACAGATCAAGACTATTGTCATAATTCTTTTTCACTCATATTCCCTTATAAACTTATAGTGGAGTTTTATTGAGACTAGAAGATAAATGATATTGCAATAGATTGATTGCATAAGAACAAGTATGGTTCTTAATGTTACTAGTAAGCAAGCTATTAAAGAGATTTGCTGAAGTGTAAAATGCTACTTTTACATTTTACTATTTTCACTATTTTCTGGTTGTATATAACATTCACCAATTTCTAGTTGCATATAATACTAAAAGCAGTTATATAAAATACATGAAGCAGTTTTTTTATTAAGATATGTTATTACATGATGTTTTATGTTATTTTAAATGAATTAATAAGTGGCATTTGATTATTTTCAGACTTCTTTTTTAATATTATGAATTTTAAGAGATTTAACATATATAAGTAATAGTTGTTTAGACACTCAATAATTTCTAAGACCGTAAAGCATTATTGAACGCAAATAATTTGAGAACCACCCCAGCATCTTTGGAGAAACACCCTAACACCTTAGGAATTTCAAATAATAATATTATGTGATAGATAATTTGAGTTTCTAAATCCTTTACATTTCTACAGAAAGCCTACTCTGTAAGTGGCTTCTGTAATTCATGGTATATTATCACTCTTAATCCCAATTATTCAACATAAATTAATTACATAAGCTACTCTATTGTGGTGCTTACAGATGGCTATTACTATGAACTGAATTTTGTCCTCCCAGATTCATACATTGAAGCGCTAATACACAATGTGAATATATCTGGAGACTTGGTCTATAAAAGCATTATTTAGGTCAAATGGGTCATAAGGCTAGAACTCAGATCTGAAAGGATAAATTTCCATATAAAGTGAGACACCAAAATGTTCTGTTCTCTCTCTCCACCAAGTGGGGACACAGAGAAACAACCAACAACCATCTGCAATTCACTAAGGAAAAACCCACCAGAAACCAAACTCCTTTGCAAATTCTGTCTTGGACTTTCTAGCTTCTGAATGGTGGTGAGAAAATAAATTTCTGTTGCTTAAGCTACCCAGTTTATAGTATTTTGTAATGATAGTTGAGCCAAACTAATAGTTTACCATAACCTCTTAATAACAACACAATCAAGATACTCTTTTGTCTTCTTTTCTGTACCCAAACTTCGAGAAAAGGGAAATGTTTTCTTCATTGTGTCCCCAGCACATACTACCTATGTTCTAGAACAATGTAACCACTCAAGTGCTTGATACAGTAATAAGGGGCACTTATGTCAAAAGTGCATGCACCCTTTGTCATCAGTTGTCCTAACTTGTGAACTTCACCAGGCAGGTCTACACACACTGCCCTACTCTTCTAAAAGACATGTCTGCCCATTTTGTTTCAGTGTAATAATCATCTACATGTAGAAGTAATTTTTGTAATTTTTAAATTTCAAGTTATCTTTAATTCTTTGCATTCTTAGTGACTGAATAAGAAAGACCTTACATTCAAAGTATTTTTATGTGAGTAAAATGTAACCCTCAAAAAATGCTAATTTTTCCAGTCTAGTCATTTCATGTTCCTTTGCCTGATAAGACTGATAGTCTCACAAACATATCAATAAATCTGAAAATGCCTATTATTCATAGAAACATAATAAAATAGAGTTGTTATTTACAATGTGATGTTTTATTTAAGTTGCCCAAGTTAAATTTCATAATATAGAGGTCTTTTTATGATCCTTTTTGAAAGCTTTGTAAAGTACTAGCCATTAATTTAAACAGACTTTAACCATTTCTGTTGGGTCTAAACACATAGCATTAGTGAATATTATAATCATATGTTATAGTCAAATGTTATATTTTCGCACAATATGTTTTATTCCCCCTCTGTCTTGTGTTTGTAGCTGGTTTGTTTGTTTGTTTTGTACCAGGTTTTGAACCCAAGGGCGCTGAACCACTGAGCCACATTCCTGCACTTTTTCATATTTTTTTTTTGAGACATGGTCTCACCAAGTTGCTCAAGGCCTCACCATGTTGCTGAAACTGACTTTGAACTTGTGATCCTGCTACCTCAACCTCCTAACTTTCTGGGACTACAGGATTGTACCACTGTGCCCAATTTTTTTTTTTTGTTGTTGTTGTTTTCTTTTGGTACCAGGGATTGAACACAGGGGCACTCAACCACTGAGCCACATCCCCAGCCCTATTTTGTATTGTATTTAGAGACAAGGTCTTAATGAGTTGTTTAGCGCCTTGAGCCACTGGGATTACAGGCTTGTGCCACTGCTACGGGCAGCGTGCTTAGCTTTTTAGGTGACTTTTGACATCTCAATGAAACTAGTAAAGAATGCAATGTAAAACCATATTTTACTCCTGGTAATGATTTTTCAATTCAGTGCAAGTGCTCAAAGTAATTTTTCTGCCTTGTGCCTAAATTAAGTAAAATCATCTAGTATCAGGTCCTTAATTTAATTTTATGCAATTTCTAGATAAATCTGTCCTTTGAATTATTTTCTGATTAGGATAGTTCCCTGCTAATATGTCTGCTTTACATTAATTTTGTTAATTTGTAGAAAAATCATTCACAGTTATTCATCATGAAGTATTTAAAAATGTTTGAAATGACATGTTCTTACTTTTTGTGGGAGTTAAGTTCTTACATTTGAATACTATTAAGTATAATTTCATGTCTCTTACTGATATTTTTAGTATATTATAACTTTTCTTAGGAAGGCACCCTAAATTAGACTAGAACATGTAATTTTATAGAAAGAATTGGATTTCTTACCTTTTTGTCTAATTTCTCTTTAATACATTTTAAAACATTGCTTATAAGTAATGAATATATTTTTAAATATATTTTTCTATATCCCCAGAGATAGTACTTGATATTTATTTCCAAGCCATTTAGTAAATTGTTAACCCAAATATACAACTTAGTTCTTAAATTAATCTTCCTAGATAATAGTGTTTACTATTCATTATATTATGGTGAACATTATTTATCATTTACTAAGATCACTTATATTTAATGAAAAAAAATGCATTTACTATACATTATTTACTCTTTTAATCTCTGTGGAGTGGGAGAAATATTCCACAACTAATTATCATGAAAATCAATTTATGGTATGTTATATCATAGCTTTGAGATAAAAATACATATGATGTACTGATAATATTTTCATTTCTATGCAACTATTGTGGAAAATTTTTAAAAAAGAAGGAAACCCTAGTATAGCAAATTATTTACTTGGAATATCTTTTTGGTTTTTATTTTTACTGTTGCAAAATAATTTTGTCTACAATATACCAAAGCATTGGTACCATCATCAAATGTGTTCATAATATTATGTGGTAAAACAAGAGTTTCCACAGCAGTAAAGATCATTTCAAAAGTAAAAGGAAACACATGCAGACACCACAGACTGCTAAATTCACAGAAACCTAAGGAAATCCCAAATTAGTTATCATGTAAATATCTCCTTAGGTATTTATGTTACATTTCAAAAAATGTTTATTATTTGGGAAAATGATTCTTCTAGTTTAATATTTGGAAAACAAATGATCTACTAGTTATATAGTTTTTGATATGGTTAACAACATATTTATTTATATTTATAATTTCTAATGGGTTATAACATAGTTCTGTTAAGAAAAATGTATATTAATATGGAGCACTCCTCCAACTTTTCCTTAAAAATTTTTAAGTGGGTATTATCTAGTTGACAGACTTTATTTTGGCATAATTTTTCAAAATATTTCAAACATCTACAAAATATGCAAAAAGGGAGGGAATCAATTAGATTCATTAAGGCTAAATGTTGAAACAAGAAGACTCCTAATATTCTAGAATTTTATTTACCTATCAGGTAAAATTTAACACTCCCGCCTCAGTAACTTATTAATGAAATAGTTGAATGTACAGTTTTATGTTAAATGATTGATATTAGCAATTTATTTATTATTTTGATTTTGTTTTATGGGAGGTTTTAATTGATTTTTAGAGTTTTATGGAAAACCAGGAATCATGTAAGCATAATACAAAAGGTATGATTCTTTTGACCCCAGTTCTGCATAGTGTAGATATTATTATATGCTATTTTTATTTATTTCATTAATTCAAAATCCCATAAGTGAGAATATATCTTAGTGATGATTGGAAAGAAATACACAATCTCATTTTAATCAAAAATTTGGCAAATATGTATGTTTTGAAGCCATGTGTCTAGAATAAATCTAAATAAAAAGACTACAGTGTTGTCTACCCTTTAGTTATATACAGAAATAGCAGTTGTGTTAAAAATATGAAAATGTTAAAAAAAGGCCCATATCTTTTATTTTCTTGATATATAGGGCTTATAAGAACTTTATATAATAATAAGAAAATAATTTCCTGAATGGAAAATAAATTAGTACAGAGAATTTGGGAAAAAAATATTACTAGTGTAGACAGTACCAAAAATCCAGCACTGAGCTGAGATATTGAAATAACTGTTCTTAATGACAGATACTAACAACTTTAAATTTGAATATTAGCTCATATTTTTGTCATTGAAATCTATTCCATTTCCAGGTGATTTTTATATGTTATTCTAAAGCAATGTAGTTATTAGAGCTATTAGATGTATAAGAAAATAATTTGATGTAATGATAGAGGTTGTAAGGAAATGAGTTTAAATGTCATTGGATTTTGGTCTATTATATGCCTACATCATGTCACATACTTTTTGCCATACAAAAGGAAGAAACACGAAGTTTTTATATAAGTTTAAGGGTACAGAAGTATATGTAATTTTAAAATATTGTGTTGCAAGAACTTAAAAGCAAATCATATTAAATAATATTAAGAATCAATATAAAAATAATTTATAAATAACTTGTTAAATAAATATACAAATCATTTTCTACTATTTTACTTAAAATTTACATTTTAACATGCATAGATTCATCCTATATATAGTGTTTTTTTAAAATATGCAATTTGTTTTGTATTTTATCAGTAGAAAAAAGTTTTCAGTTTCTCATGAAGTATCTCAATTCAGTATTACACTATTAAATTGAAATACCAGGATACTTGAACTCTTTCTTACACTATGTGAAAAAAAGTTTAATATGAAAATAGCATGTATATCTAATGTATTATAGGAAATATATGGAGAAGATCATGAAAGAAGAACTTTCTTTGGACTAGTAATAACAGAAAAGTATACAGAGAGAAATGACCTTAACTTTGAATGATTATTAGAATATTCGCAGACCAAGCTGATGAGAAAGTGAATATCAAGAAGACTTTAAAAGTCTAAGGAGGAATTGCAAGTAGCATTATTTTTTTGGAAAAGTATATTAAATTTTATATATATATATATATATATATATATATATATACATATGTACATATGCCAATGAGTTCAAATAGTATAATATTAATTTTTGATAGCTTAAAATAATATAACCTTGGAAGAGTTTTTCTTCTCCAAATTCATTTTTGCTATTGATTAAATCAAGATATATCTTGTTTTAGAAACTTCTGATAAAGTTTCAAGCAAGTAAATGGTGTACTTAAATTTGTTTCTAATTTTACTACTATTTTGTTTTTTCAGTGCTGCCAATTATACTATTATCATTCAGTAAATTACTGTCTGCATATGTTCTATATGTTCTAATTAGAAACTATGTATTTAATGCTCCCTCTTCCTGATAAAAACAGAAATTTTGAATTCTTCATATAATATGCTGCCATCATCTGACTGAAGAAGGAAGTGGTCTGAATATGATCAGAGGATTTTATGGAGATGTTAGAGCTTGGAATTGGAATATATAATTTACATGCACATTGCAATGTCCTAAACTCAGTCACACGGCCCTGCTTCAGAGTACTGAAGTGTAGAAACATAGTTTTTCTGCATGATCAGGGGAGAAAGAAAATGCTTTGTTTAACACATGACATTGTTTTGGTGAGAAAAAGTATTCAAATAAAGTTGACATTTTTAGAAAGTTTTGAACACCAGTGTAATATAATTTCATGGGAAAATAGGCTTTTGTTAAAGGTACAATAAATTATTTTACTGTTAGTTATGTCAGGTTACAGAAGGACACAGACATCATTTTTCTTCTATAGGTAAAATTTTATTTCTTACAGTAACACTTTACTGACTCCTTTTGCCTTTTTTTGATTTTAGAGTAAAGGGATAATTATGATTTTTAAACCCTGGGAAAAACTGGATTGTTCATCAGGATCAATTATAAATTACTATTTGTGAAAGATGAGACAGTTTAATATGAACTGAAAAACCTAATCAATAGCCTATAAATGACTTAATTCAATAAAGATTTTTAATTTAAATTTATTTCAGATGAATAGTCTAGATTGATATAGAAGTAAAAGTGAAATATCATCTCTCAAGTTAGAATGCAAAAGGTTGACACAAATGAACAGTAAAATTGTAAGCTAGTGTATCTTGGGTGTTTAACTTCCAGAAGCAAGTCTTAATGTGAGATGCTGTGGATGAGCATGAAATTGTGTATTAATGATTTCATTGGGTTATCAGGAATATTAAGTTAGCCTCCATATAATATTAACATTTATATGTGTTATGTAAGAGCTAATATTTTTAGGATGTTTATGCACATTAGGATATATACATATTAGAATATTTTTTGTTTCCTCCTGGAGCTGCCATATGTTAAATAAATATACCTACTCCTCTCTCTTCTACTTGTGGGTTGACACTTGTCCCATCTCAACTTTGCACAGATGACTCTGATTAACTTCCTGTATCATTCATTCCAGTATAGTTTCTCTCTCTTTGTGAGAAAGCAGCTGGTCTTTCTCCTATACATTCACACTAAGGGTTGCTGATCAACACATTTAATGATGCATTTGACTTTATTTTCACAGCACAGTTTGTATGTGATTACTTTGGAGAGTGTTGACATCAGTGTAAGTAGCTAAAAAACTGAAAATAAATTAATCTGCTCTGTTAATTATTTAAAATGCTTTAAAGTTCTGATAAAACATTCTATGCCAGACTTTTCTAAGATGAAGAATTTAGAAATATTCCTTTTGCAAAAACAGAGAACATCTGAACAAACTTATCATAGAATATTTGATGTAATATTCTCAGAATCATGAATACTCCATTATATATTTCAAATCTATAAAAGGCACATTATTTTTCTTTAAAGAACAACTTTGTGTATATGTCTTCTATATTCTGGAAACTAAGTGCAAATATTTAAAGATTCTATTTAAGTAAGTATAAATGTATCTTAATTATATAAAACTAAATTAAATTTACTTATTAGAAATTAATTCAAACCTATTCTTTTAGATAAATAAGTGTTTGGCAGGATGAGCAAATGAATACAGACAAGGAAATTCATGTTAGATTATAGGTAGATAGATTCATATACAGATTAAAAAGTTGAGATGTTCAAATTAAATTATTTTTACATTTAATTGTTTTTATTTTTTGTACTTTTATTTATTATGGATTGAATGTTTGTTTCCTATATCTTCCTGGTGAAGCAAAAACAAATGTCAGGCACTTAGTGTAGATATATGATCAGCTTGAGTCCAGAAGATGGAAGCTGATTCAAAGGAAATGGAATTTTAATATCTTCAGGACCCATCTCCCTCACTTGGGGCCAAAGTCAGGTGCCTCTGGGGTATTGAAATGCTAATAACTCCTGAGCCCTTCCTCCTGCAGCAACCTGTCCTCAAAGTAACTTGCTTTCAGGGTATTGTTTCTCCCCAAAAGGGGCTGTTAATGAATGCCTCTTGGGCTGTTCCCTTCCTGCCTGGCCCCCTGGGCAGCTTCATTCCCATCCTTGGCTCACTTTTTGGTCAAGAGTCACTTTAGTCTTGGGTCATGTAGGCAGGATCAAGGAAGAGAGGCCATGATAACAGAAATTCTAAAATGTATAAAAGGGACAGGAAACCCTCATTCACTCAGATACTGATGCCACTGGTTACTGGTGATGAGTTCTGCTTCCTCACGTTCTGAAGTTTGAGCATTAGAGAAACATGCAGAGGCAAGCATATGAAGCAGGGTTTATTTAAAAAGGGGTAACATAGACTTAGGAGGGAAAAGGGGGCCATAGCTGATATCCTGGTATCCCAAGAAGTGAAAGTATCCTGCTTTTTTATATGTCTTAGGCTTCCTTTGTTCTTCTGCTCTCTTCCCCTTATCTCTCTTTCTTGCCTATGTGACTAGGCCCAGGAGATGCTCTGCTAGGATAGACAAAAGGTGAGGGGCAGATGGACAAGGGGAAGGGCCATTTGGACCAGCTCAGGGCACATTAATTAACAACTTTTATAACTCCCTGTAAGGAGGGACAATTCCTGGGACAGGTTATTTTAGCAAAAGGTTGAAGCTGGAGCAGGTTATCTTGATAAGGGTGGAAGAAGGGCTCTGAAGGCATTTTGATCCCTCAGGGGGCAGTCTCCAACTTCCCAGACTCATTCAAATTGGCCTCCTTGATCAGACCTGACTCGATCTACCTATCTATACTGACTGCCTAATTCCTGCTTCAATACCAGCTTCGAATACCAACTCTAGGTCCCTTTTCTCCTCCCAGGAGGAAAAAAAGTCTGTTTCCATCCTTTAAATAAAACTTGCTTTCTGCTTGCTGGCCTTTCTCAGGTGTTCAATCTTCATACCTAGAGAAATGGAACTGGCCCTGATTGATTTTCATCAGCAGTAGTATCACTGGTTGCCATGTTCTAAGCAGTTTTCCTCTGTCATGTGCTTCTCCTATCATGTACTGCATCACCTCAGGCTCAGGCTATGGAGTCAGCTCACCAATATTGTTTTTGTTAGATCTTTTTGTCACAACAATGCCAAGTTGACTAAAACAGCTCTCATTTAAAAATTCCTTCAACTTCTAGTCTGTCTTCCAAACATTATGCAAATGCCTTTTATTGTTAAAATCACAATTACAAGTCTGCTTCAAAACATCTTGGGGACTGTGATTTCCAGACTTCCCTCTTACTCTAGAGCAGATAGAATATAAAGAGCAATTCTCCAGCTGCAAAACAATAAAACAGTTTAATATACTAGTTTATTGGTATCCATAAGCTCCTTTCCACCTGTACCTAACATATAAATCAATGATGCAAAATGCATGTGCCTGGAAGGTTATAGATAAACTTTGTGTACAAATGAATATAATTACTCTCTCCTCTGAAATGAGTGACACAAAGCCACAATAATCAAGCTTCCAGGAGAAGGCTGATGTTGGCATATTGCCCACATTTTAGTTAGCAAAACTTTATCCTGTTTTAAGAAGTATCAATCTAACTCATAAAATAGCTTATCCATACTTTGCTTTAATAATTATAAAATAAAGTTGAACTACACATACCTTTCTCATTTCTTTTTACATAGAACTTTTTGCAATGCCAGTTATATACTCTTTCCTGCACATTAAATGCAAATTCTCCTTCATTTTTAATGAAACTCTGATTTATTGTTCTCAAGTGCTATAAAGGCCATAACATTATCATACAGGGATAAATTCCCAATCTTTTTTTCTCTACATAACTAATTTGTCCCACATTTGTTTAGTTATATATTAATTCTCACTGACTGATTGAGTTTGGACAGAAGAGTACTTGATTTACCTATACTACCTATACTTTCAGAATCTACAATGTCGGCCTCGTTCACAATAACCACTCATACATATTTATATAAATCAAGCAATGTTATATTTTTTGTTCTTTTTTGCTAATATTTCACTTGTAATTAAGAGCCTACTAAGGATCTGACCAAGCAGATTAAGGGAAGGGGTGCAGTGTTGAACAAAGATTACATTCCCCTTGAAATTCAGATTCCAGTTGGAGAGCTAACCATTAACAAATAATCACACAAATAATTGTACTATTAAGGACTCTGTTTTAGTCAGCTTTTTCTCTGCTGTGACTTAAAGAGCTGACCAGAACTATTTTAAAGGAAAAAAAGTTTATTTGAGCGCTCATGGTTTCAGAGGTCTTAGTCCATGGCTCTACTCCTCAGGGCTCAAGGTGAGGCAGAACATCATTGTGGAAGAGCATGGCAGACAGAAGGAGCTCACATGGTGATCAGGAGGAAGAAAGAGACTTCACTCATTAGATACAAATATATAACCCAAAGCCACACCCCAATTAATTACTTCCTCCAGCCACACCCACCTGCCTCCAATTACCACTCAGAGATTAATTCACAGATTAGGTCAAGGCTATAATCCAATCATTTCTCCTCTGAACCTTTTTATATTTTCTCACACATGAGCTTTTGGGGGATGCCACATATAAACCATAACAGACTCTGAGAAGTATTGCAAAAGAAAATAAAAAGTATAAAGTATATATTGCAATTGACAATAAAAATTGACAGCACCAGTAAAGGCTTCTATAAGAAAGTACTGTCATTAATCCCAAAGTGTATGTAGGAGTTAAGAGAAAAACAGTAGGAGTATCTGGGGGTGTTCTAGACAGAGACAATAGTATGATTCAGGATCTTTATTTAGCAAAGTTTTGACATACTTTATGGACATAGCAGCATAGAATACCTGGAGCCCACAGAAGAAGAATAGAAGAGTAACAAATGAGGTTAAATTTTGCCCTTGTGCTGCTGCTTTCTGTGAGGCTCAATTTAAAGGTGATGGACTTCTTAATCTGGCAGAAATTTATAAGTAGCATAATATTCAGGCAGTGGCATGGATATTGCTGTGGCTTTCAGCCAAGTTTATTGTGATAATGAGGAGCAGAAAGCAAAGCAGAAATATTTCAAAAACTTACCGTTTGACCAGAAAACTGTGAGTAAAACTGGGGCTAAGGAATGCATGGTTGTTAAAGACATTACAGCCACTAAAGAAACACTAAGAGACAGTAAGAAAGATGGCTGAGGGCATCTCAAGATTTGGAAAGAACACACTCATCTCAGGCTCAAGGATGTAAAAGCAAAAATTTCTTAAAGAAGAGACCAGTGGGACGTGCTGCCTGTACAGTGGAGGCTGTGAAGTTGTTTCATTGTGCTCAGCCACTCAGGCACTCAGAGGCTACATCCACTTTCCTTGGAGGCTTGGCTGCTGCTCCAGATGGTCACAGACCTTGGTGTCAAGCACATGGTGCTGGTTCTGCAGGAATACAGGGTGCTGGAGTTAGGCTGACATGGAGACTTCCATTGAGATTTCAAAGGAAGACATGGAAAGCCAGTCAAGGTGCAGCATCTTCAGAGTCCCAGTGGGCTACCCCTGAAATGCAGATGCATGGAGATGGACAAGGAAGCTTCAGCTTCAGTGAAGACCACAGATATGAAGAAATGCCAGTACCATGAAATGTCTGCTGAGGAAATCTGCAAGAATTGAGTGCAAACTAGCCAACAGAGAGTTCATGTGGGCTGCACCCCAGCAAGGCCTCAGGGGTGGAGCTTCACAAGCCTTTGGAGAGAATACCAGGATTCCATGAGCCCAAGATGCTGGACATGGAGCTAAAGGACTTGTTTGTCAGGCTGGACTTTGGATTTGCTTTAGTCCAATCCTTTCTTTTTATGCCCCTACTTCTCCTATATGGAATGGAAATGTTTTTGACGTACCTTTACAAATTGGATACACATGAATTGCTTTTGACTTTTACAGGAATTCATACTGAGAGTTTGCCTTGAGTATAAGATGAGACTTTGGGGGCTGGGATTGTGGCGCAGTGGTAGAGCACTTGCCTTGTGTGGGAGGCTCTGGGTTCGATCCCCAGCACCGCATATAAACAAATGAGTAAATAAAGGTTAATCAACAACTACAAAAAATTAAAAAAAAAAAAAAAAAGATGAGACTTTGGACTTGAACTTTTGAGCAGTGCAAGAATGTTGCAACTATGAGAACTCTTGGAAATAAAGTAATATATTTTGCATTGTGAGATGAGCATGAGCTTTTGAGGGACAGGTGTGGAATGTTATGGTTTAGATTGGAGATATCCCCCAAAAGATTGTATATGTGACAGTGCAAGAGGGTTTAGAAGTGAAGTGATTGAGTTATGAGAGCCTTAACCTGATCAGGGCATTTAACTGGGTGCTAACTATAGGCAGGTAGAATGTGGCTAGAGGAGGTGAATCATTGGGGGCATCCCTGTGGCATATATATTTTGTTAATGGTGAGGGGAGTCTCTTTCTTTCTGCTTATTTGTGCAGTGTCCTGAGCCACTTTTCTCCGTGACTCTCTTCTACCATGATGTTTTGCCTCACCTTGAGTCCCAAGGAATGGAGCTGGCTGTTTGTGCACTGAGACCTATAAAACCATGATCCCCATAATAAACATTTCCTCCTCTAATTGTCCTTGTCAGGTCTTTAAGTCACAGCAATAAAAAAGCTAAACAAAACCTAAATTCCATATACAATATATATATTGTAAATGAAGACAACTCATTCTGAAGAGCTGATTAGATCGGGGATTAGGGGGTTCAAGTACCTCTGGAGGCAGGAAGATGAAGGACTGAAAAATCAAATCCATGTAAGAATAAAAGTAAGAAATGAAAATTTATCTAATGCCACTGTGATTAGCACCATCTGGTGACTAAGCCACCCTACCTCAGAAGACTTGAGTGTCTAAATGTTAGGTTAGCTAGCAATGAGCAGTGAAATGCAGGAAAGGTCATAAGTGTTCTTTAAATTACTTTAGGGTCCTTCTTTAAGCTACTTCCAAAGTAGATGGGAAAGCAAAGGATGGTAGTTAATTTGTAGAAAATAAACGGAAGCAAAGGAGCTAATGGGAAGACACATCAAGAGAAAAGGATTGATGAGATTAACTCTTGACAGGGTCCACCGAAGTTGGTGTGAAAATAGGAATTATGGATAAAGGTGTCTCCATTTGTCTGTGAAGGAAGATTCCTTTAGTAGCACAGGCACACTAAGGTAACTTCTGACCAGCTATAGACCCCAGAGCCTACATTAATATGAGATTGACTTATAGATGAAGCCTAAATAGGATGGTCAGCATGGTAGGTCCAGAGAGGACTGACTAAGGACAAAAACTCCACTGCTCGATGTGGAGGAGGAGTTAAACACCTGATTGGCAAAGAGTACAGAAGGTAGTCCCCAGTTTTCCTGGCAAATAGCAAACAGTAATAAAATTGGGGAAAGTATTTTCTCCTTTGTCAATCTCTGCTTGGAGATGGGAGATGGCCCACTCTCTCCCTTGAGAGTGCTTTTTTCTTAAGCCTCACTTTATTTTCACCTCACTTTCACTTCCAGTAACATACTCTTGCATGAATTTGGTGTCTGACTTTAAATCTTCTTTCGTTGGAACACAAGAACCGAGGTTTGGAGTTTCAGTTCCCTGCTTTCCTGTGACATAAGCATTAAGGAAGTCTTCCAGAATCTGTAAAACCAAAGGCCAAAAAATAGTACAATATTTATTTATAAATATCTTGAATTATTTTATTAAACATATGTTGATTTGAGTTCTTCTATTCTAGAGTTTACTTTTAGATCTTGTGTGTGTGTGTGGTTGTGTGTTTGTGTGTGTGTGTGTGTGTGTGTGTTGCTTTGACACTTTCTTTAGCGGAAGACAGCTTAACCAGAGCATATTAAGTGATAGTGTTTCTAATTTAAATTAATTTTTATAATATGTTCATGGTATAATGAGAGAGTTGTCTCTCACTTTATTTAAAATAATTCAAGTGGTAGAAATTTAGTTTGTACGATATCATCCGAAACTGTATTACATTAAGAACTACTTCTTTTCTCCAACATGGGGTCTTTAAAATCTATTTCCAATGGAACAATTTTATAAAATGTCTTTAAAAATAGTATTTTAGAAAAGAAAAATTCCCAAACCAGCCAGATACATTCTGAATAAAAGAACTTTATTATTCTGTGGAATGGCAGATCGTAAGTACACACATAGACAGAAAACAGCAAAAGTCAAAAAGTTGACTCACCAGGTTTCTAGTCTCATTTGTCCCACAAAAAATATCAATAACAGGAAAACACAGAAAACAATTGACAAAAAAATGATACTGATGCTAATTTGAATCACAAATGCTTGTACAAAGTATATTTTAATTTTATTTGAGTTTGAAATGGTAGGAAATTCTTGGGGATAAATCTGTGCATTCATTTTCACATGTAAATATTCAGGAAGCAACACAACTAATTCTTCAGTTCTGTTTTCACAGGGCATTTTTTTTTCTTCTCTCCTGAAATCTCTACTTTTAACTATATTTTCACAGTAAAACTCCAAGTTTATAGTTCTATGATAACTTTGTTATATGATGTATCCTTAAATGATACTTAGTC
This sequence comes from Geosciurus inauris, assembly GCA_004024805.1. NCBI lineage: Eukaryota > Metazoa > Chordata > Mammalia > Rodentia > Sciuridae > Geosciurus > Geosciurus inauris. Next base: position 68,864 of record PVHX01006340.1, on the reverse strand, counting down.
TTTTCATATTATTAACTGAGCTGTGCAGAAATATTTCTTTTCAAATAACTTTATTTATTTTATATATTTGGCAAAGATTTTTTAAAAGTAAATAGAAACTATTTGATATGCATCAGAGAAGCCCTACCACAAATGGCTATATTTGTAACAAGATAAAATACATTATTTTATTCATTAGGAAAATATACATATATACATATATATATATAGATATATCAACATAGGTAAAGAGTGTATGGCTATACATATAACATATATATTCCCTTATGTTAGAATATCTATACTGTATCGAATGAAATATAAATATACATATTTATGTTTAGTGTTGAATAGGGAGTGTTTGACTAAGGGAATATTTAATAATAGACTGGGCATGTTTAAGTAATCCAAATGGATAATTTGGTCAAATACTAACAAGAGTATATTTTTTTATAACATTTTAGTAGCAACATATAGTTGAAACCCTGATGAGAATAATATTCTAAGATTTTTTTTCTTTTCAGAAAATGCATTTGGGCTCATTCAAGTCATGGTTCCACAATTTTCTTGCTTATAGGTTGACAATTACTCAATTTTATCTTCCTCAATTTTCCTCTGTGAATAATGGGGATAAATTATTATCTCAAAGAGTTCTAAGGATTAATTTGGTTAATATACATGATGACTAATCTGCATTTGTCCACTTGATTGGATGAAGAGATGTCCAAGATTAAGAAAATATTGGGAGTGTCCATGAGGGTGTTTCCAGAAATAATTGGCATGTGGCACAGCAAACTGAGATTGGAGACACCCCTTAAACTTGGGTGGCACAGTATAATAGACTACAAGCTTGCATAAAAAAAAAGGTGAAAGAAGGAGGTAGTCTATGCAAATTGAAGCATGATTCTTCAGAAATAAGAACTTGAATTGTTGTTATGGTTACCTAAGGACATTGGACTCCAGCTTCCTCATTCCCCCAAAGCAGATTGACCACTTCTCTGGGAACTTTTCAGGCCATCAGTTCTGGACTGGAGCTTCAGGGTTGGTCTTTATTCTGAGGTTCCAGCTGGTTCCTCCTGTCCTCCAATGTATTAGATAGGCATGTGAGACTATCCAGATTCTGATGCTATAAACCAATCTAAAAGATCCCATTAATGATCATATATACATATCATATGTATGTATATATACATAAACACACACAGACTCATACACACATAACCTCAGGGGTATAAATACTTTGAATTGATAAAGGATCTATTAGATGCAAATATTTTAAGATCCATAAATTTCTTAGTTAATAATCCAATAAGTTTTGAAAGTTAACTGGGGTTTTAGAAGACTAAGTAAAGTGGTGCCTACAAAAATATCAGCTATACCTAATAAGTCATCAATTCAATATGTCACAAAATGAGAAAGTTGTTATAATTTCAATTGTTTGGTTCTTGCCTTTGTAAACAAAACCTCAATCCTCATCCTTGAACCTAATCCAAAAACAAAGAAAAGGTATTGAGGAAAAGGAAAAAGGTTTATTGCTTTGCCAACAAAGGAGAAACACAGGGGACTCCCATCCCAAAGGCTGTGATTCTGCCCATCTGCAGGAATAGGGGGTTTTTTATAGAGGTGATTCATAGAAAATGAGATTAGGTAGGAGAGATCAGGAAGGAGAAGATCAGTGAAAAGAAGATTAGGGAGGAGATCAGGAAGGAGAAGTTTAGGGAAAAGGTGATCAGGGAGGAGAAGGTTAGGGAAAAGAAGATCAGGGAGGAGAAGTTTAAGGAAAAGAAGATTGGGGGGAAAAAAAGCATGTAAATTTCAAAACCACAAGGGATATAGTCAAAGCATCAAGTGAATCCCTGTTACAAATTCTTTCCCAACTCTTGTTAGAAAGGAGTTAAAACCTATTCTCATTCACTTGCAATAAACTCTAACATATATTCATTGTATTGACTACACAACATTAATTTCTCCTGCTGGTCGCCACAACCTGGTGACAACACATGCAGATTGACACTGTTGGAAAGTAATGCAACTGGATTAATCATATAATGTTGACATATTAAATGGTAAAATTCCTTGATATCTCTATGATAATAAATGTGTCAAATTATCTGTTCGCTTATTTTAAAATGGCAATAATAATAATCAATTTAACTTTTTGACTTTTACATCTAATTCTACACACATTGGTTTTTAAATATTTTTCCACATACTTGTTTTTCTCTGGAAAATCATTCCCTAATTACTTCATGAATGTAATGAAGATGGCAATGGGGATGATGATGTTGATATGAAGATAACTATTTTAGCATTTTGTTGCAATGCTAATTACAAATTAGGTGTTATGCAAAGCTCATTACATAAAATTTCTTTAGTTTTCATAGCACAACAATTCTAGGAGACAGTAGATATGAATATCACCTCTATTTTAGAGATGTTCAATGGCAGTCCAGAAAGTATAAGCTACTTAGGCAAGGTTACTCAAATAAAAAATAAAGATACTGGAGTTTACATGCAAAGGACTAGTTCAAAAACTGGGCATCTTAACCAATATGCTATTCTGTCTCCCAACTGCAGATGGTACTCTACAAATTATCTTAGATCTATGTATTTCAAATTTCATGATCATGCAATGAATTTATACTGAAATCTGTATGAAAAATCCAAATATATAATTTTTAAATAGTTTGTTGACTTCTTCATTTACAAGTAATATTGCATATATTTATAGTGCACAAAATATCTTTATATATATATGTTGTTAAATAGCTAAATAATACTAAATAATGGCTAAATGATATATACATGTGCATTATATCAAATCCTCACCTTTTTGTGATAAGATAATAACTATTTTTTTTAACAATTTTTAATTACACATACAATATTATTTACTACATTCCTACAATATATGATATATCTCTTGAACTTTAAATGAATTTGTATCCTTTGGCCAACACCTCTCTGACACCCCTCCCTAATTACTGACAACCAACACTTAATTCTATTTCTATGATTGTTACTTTTTACATTCTACATATAAATGAGATCATATTAACATGTATCTCTGTGCCTGATTTATTTCATATAATATAATGTCCTGCATATTCATCCATGTGGTTACAAATGACAAGAGTTCTTTCTTCTTAAGGTTGAATAGGATATTTACCCAATAGTGGAATTGCTGTATAATATTATAGTTCTATTTTTTTCCAGGAACTTCCATATTGTTTTTCATTATGTTTATATAATTTATATTCATATCAAAAGTGTACAAGTGTTCATTTTTCTTTACTTCCTGATACTTACCTTTCATTCTATTCACTAATAGCCATGATAACAAACGTGAGGAGGCATCTTACTGTGATTTTAATTTCATTTCCAAAATGATTAATTATGGTATTTTCTTACATATGTCAGCAATTTCTATGTTTTCTTTTGAGGAATGTTTTTTCAAGTTTTTTACCAATTGCTTTAGTTATCTTTTGCATAATTGTGACCAAAATATCTGACAAGAATAATGTAGAGGAGGGAAAGCTTATTTGGGGTTCATGATTTTTGAGGTCTCAGTTTATATGACTATTTCTCTGGGCTCAAGATGAGGCAGCACATCACATGGGAAGGACTCATTGGAGGAAAACTGGTCAGCTAATGATGGGGACAGAAAGTAGAAAGGAAAAGAGAAAGATGCTACAAGGGAAGATGAACCCTTGCAGGACCTGATCCTAGTGCTCTACCTACTCCAGCCATGCCCCACCTGCCTACAGTTACCACCCAGACTAGAATGGACTGATTAGGATACAGCTTCCATAATCCAATAATTTTTACCTCTGAACATTTCTGCATTGATACAGGGACTTTTGAGGTACACTCATGTCCAAACCATAACACCTATTTTTTAACTTTGGTCATTTTTCTACTCTTTAGTTGTTTGAATTCCTTATGTATTTCACTCATCCCTTGTCAGTTGTGTTATTTACAAACATTCTCCTTTTATATGGACTATGCCTCTACTCTATTGGCATATAATTGCTTCTTATAGTTTCAACGACCTTTAGTAGTTCTGTGGTATCAATTTTAATATATTTTCTTTCATTTTTAGCTGTAAAATCCCATTTGCTGTTTTCATTTAATTGCCATACTTTTAGGTCCATATTAAAAAAAAATAAGCATTGCTTAATCTAATGCCATGGAGTTTCTCCTTTGGACTTTTTTCTAGTACTTTTATAGTTTTAGGTCTTCTTTCATTCTTTAATACATTTCAATTTTTTAATATAATTAAGATAAGAGTCTGATATTCTGCTGCATGTAGACATTCATTTTGCCTAGCTCCAGTTCATAAAGAGGTTGTCCTTTCGCCAGAGTATCTTTAAAATGTTTGTTAAAAACAATTATCCACAAATGTATACAAATGTGATTATTTCCGGGCTTTCTATTGTACCCATCAATTTTTATGTGTCTGTTTTTATGCAAGTAACACATGGTTTTGATTACTATATCTTTGTAATTGATTTTAATCAGACAGTATAATGTCTCTATCTTGTTTGGTTTTTATTTTTTCTTTTTGTTGTTTGTTTTGTTTTGTTGTTATTTGCCTCAAGATTACTTTAGTGACTCATAGTCTTTTGTGCTTGCATATAAATTTCAGAATTTTTTAGAACTTCTTTGAAAATATAATTGGAATTTTGATAGGAATTATATTGAGTTTGGAGGTCACTTTGGTAGTATGGACATTTTAATAACACTAATTCTTTCAATCTGTGAGCATAGGTTCTCTTTTCATTTATTTGTATCTTATTCAATATTTTATTAATGTTGTATAGTTTTCAGTACACAGATCTTTCACTCACTTGGTTAGATTTATCCCTAAATCTTTTATTTATTCTTTTTGTACCTATCTTGAATGACATTTGTTTTTCAATTTTTTTCAGATAGTTTATATTTGAAGTATAAAAATCCAAATGATTTTGCATGTGGACTCATATTCTGCCACTTTACTGAATCTATTCATCATCTAAAAGTTTTTTTGAATATTAATTGTTTTATATATAAGATAATGTCATCTACTTACAAAAATAATTGAATTTCTTTGGTTTTGATTTTGATGCCTTTTGTTTCTCTCTTGCCTAATTTCTCTGACAAGAATTTCCAGTTCTGTGGGCTGGAGTTGTGGATCAGTGGTAGAGCACTTGCCTAGCATGTGTGAGGCACTGGGTTCAATTCTCAGCACCACATGTAAAGAAATGAATAATATAAAGGACCACCAATATCTTAAAAAAAAAGAAAAGAATTTCCAGTACTATGCTAAAAAGAAAAGGCAAGAATGTGAATACTTGTCTATTTTCCTGAATTTAGGGGAAAAAAAAGCTTTTAACTTTTCACTATTGCATATGATGTTTCATATGGGTTTGTAATTTATGGAATATATTATGTTTATGGATATTACTTCCATAACATTTCATTGAGAGATTTTATTAAGAAAGCTGTTGAACTTTATAAATTTCCTTTCCAGCATCTATCAAAATGATCATGAAATCTTTGTTCTTCATTCTGTTAATACAGAATATCACATTTATAGATTTGTAGATGTTGAACTATCTTTGCTTCCAAAGCATAAATCTCAATATATCAATGTGTATGATTCTTTTAATATGCTGTTGGATTGCTAATATTTTGTTATGGGTTTTTGCATTTATGTTTATCAAGGATTTCAGTCTACAATGTTCTTTCCTTATAGTGTCCTTGTCTAGCTTTCATATCAGAGTAATGTGGGCCACCTAAAATGCATTTGAAAGTATTCCTTTCTCTTCAAGTCTTTGAAAAACTTAAGAAAGATTAGTAGTAGTTCTTTTACTGTTTGATAGAATTGAGCAAGGAAACCATAGTTAGGCCCTGGGTTTTTCTTGAATGGAAGACTTTTTTTATTACTAGTTCAATTTATTCATTATTTGTATGTACAAGTTTCACATTTCTTCATAGTTTAGCCTTAGTCATTTGGATATGTCCAGATAGTATGTTATTTTTTCTAGTTTATCAAAATTGGTGGTTTATAATTGTTCATAAACTTTAATAATTCTTTGTAGTTCTATGGTATCAGCTGCAACTTTTCTCTTTTATTTCTGATTTTATTTTACTAAGTCATTTCTTTTTATTAGTTTAGTTAAATATTTGTCTATTTTAACTTTTAAAAAAATATCCTCAGGCCATTGATCTTTTCTATTGTTTTTTTCCAGACTAGCATTCCATTTGTTTTATTGATTTTGACTGTGATTCTTATTACTTTTTTTCTTCTATTAATTTTGTGCCTACTTCATTATTCTAGTTTCTTTAAGATTAATGTAAGTTTGTTTGAAATATTTCTTCTTTTTTGTTGTAGGCACTTACTGCCTAAACTTTCTTCTTAGAATCACAAGCATGCTATAAATTTTAGTATATTGTGTTTCAAATTTAATTTGTCTCAAAATATTTAAGTGTCCTTTTATTTTCCTCTTTGACCTATCATTTCTTTAAAAGTATTATTATAGTTTAGATATTAGGTGTCCCTGCAAAACTCATGTGTGAGACATTGCAAGAAAGCTTAGATGTGTGCAGGAAGCCACCCGTGAAACGTGCATGGACCAGATCTGCATTGAAGCCATTGAGTAGGAAGATCTGGTATCTGGGAACTTAAAGTGGCATTCCTGCTGGTGAGATGGCCCCATACATGTGAACTCCCACTCAGCTCTGCCAAAAGGTGCCTGTACAACACCGGAGATGGGTGTTACCTGTTAAGAGCTAAACAGCCTGCCTATCTTCACCTATATCTTGTTTTTTGTGAAGAAATAAGCACCAAGACAAGACTCCTTCTGCACTGAAACCTTATACCTACCTATCCCCTTTGATCTGTACTGCTATAAATAAAGAAAGCTCAGAATCCATCTTTGTTAGAAGCTGCACTCCTCTGGTCAGCTTGGCCTGTTTCTGCTCTGGCTCTGAAACTATATTTTTGTGTCCTGGAGATATTTCATAGTACTATTTTCATAGCTTTTATTTCTCAGCCAGCCCATCCCTCTGGAGGGGAACTCTTTCCTTTGCCCACATGGGACATGTGCAAGAGATGTGTAAGGACTGGTTTATGAGACTCATAGCCTAATCAGTGCATTGCTTCTCTGATAGGGATTAACTGAGGGGTAACTGAAGGCAGTGTGGTGTGGCTAGAAGAGGTGGGTTCTTGGCAGTGTGCTTTTGGGTTATGTATTTTGGTCGTGGAAGATGGAGCTGTCTCTTTTTTCCTCCTGGTACCAAGTCCTAAATCTCTCTCCTCTACCTCACTCTTCTGTCACGCTGTTCTGTCTCCTCACCAGTCCAGAGCAATGGAGGAGGCCATTATGGACTGACGCTGAAACAGTGATCCACAAAGTAAACTTTTTCTTCCCTAATTGTTATTATCAAATCTTTTGGTCACAGCAGTGAAAAAGCTGACTAAAACAAGTATGTTGTGTAATTTTCAGGTATTTGTGAATTTTCTCAGCTTCTTCTGATTACTAGTTTTTTATACCATCGTGATGGGAAAAGACACTTGATAATTCACAAGTGTAGTAAAAAAGATATGTGTTTTAAACCAAATCCCAAATACCTTAACGTTTAATTTACTTTTATGTTACTTTCTTTAAAACTAAGAAAATTTAAAAATATTCCAGTTTTACTAATACATATATCTGAGATTTGTGAACTTTATTTTGATCTATTCTCTGCCTTATTATGAGCTTATTCAAATCACTTTAAATGTTTTTAGTATTGACATTGTAGTAAGTATCCTTGAATGATCCTAGCATTACAAGTTAAAAACATTATCTTTAGACTTCAGGCACTTTCAGAAATTTTTTGTAATTTCATAAATAATATTTTATAGTACCATTTCTATTTTTAGCATTTGTTTTACACATTTTTGCCCACACCCACTAAACTATTTTGATTTGGTGACAATCTATGTATGTTCTTCATCAAGTAACATCTGTTCTTAAAACTCATTTTGAGTAGCATATATTATTTCTAATGTCCTAATGGAATCATGATAATCTAGAATGTAGATTTGGTCAGCATGTTAAAAACTTAATGCCTAATGGCAAACAAATTTAAGAGTTGCTCAATAAAACCCTCTTATAATAAAAAAATTAAAAATCCTAAATAATTATGGAAGAACACTGGATTTCTTTTTAAAATATTGGTCTAAAATTGGAAGACAGTTTCTTATCTATGTATTCATTAAATTCAAAACTGGAGTTACTGCAAGTACTCTTTATTAATGCATACCTTCTTTATGGAAATAAATAGAATACAGGAAACAAATATCACAATTAAGATTAATGTAGCTGGGTATGGTGGTGCACTCCTGTAATCCCAGCACTTTTAGAGTCTGAGACAGGAGAATCACAAGTTCAAAGCCAGCTCAACAATGGCAAGGTGCTAAGCAACTCAGTGAGATCCTGTCTCTGCATAAAACACAAGATAGGCCTGGGGATGTGGTTGAGTACCCCTGAGTTCAATCCCTAGTGCCAAAAAAAAAGAAAGAAAAAAAAAAAGGTTAATGTGAGAGAAGTATCTGAATTAACTCATTCTTATTTGCTGTTAGTCTTATTTGGATGAGATGTTCAGGTCTCAGCTCTCAACCTTATAAATTAAAATTGTAAGGAATTTTATGTTCTTACTTAAAACTTGTTTTTTCCTCAACCAATTATAATTAGTTGAGCCCCCAAACCCCACTGACAGAACCTTCTTATTGACAAACAAATGATCATTTCTCAGACATCATTTTATTTCATCATTCAGCAAACTTTATATCACTTTAACTTTGAGGCAAGTATTTTTCTCTTTTCTCACTGGATACTTTGTTCCAATATACTTTTCTTATCTTTTCATTCTCCCAATGTTGGGTTTCCCCTGCCCTTTGATTTGTATGTACACTGGATCATAAGATGATAACATATAGTCACACAGATTTCAGTATCATCTTTTATCTTTCTTCAGAAATTCAGACTACTTTAATCTACTTAATATGTATTTTTTGGTATGTAATTTATGTCAAAAATAAAAATAACAAAGTAACAGACCCTAAGTTCTTTTTCAAATCCTGCTAAGCTATTAGTATTCTTTTTTTTTTTTTTTTTTTGGCCTAGTGGGTATTTATTTCTCATGGTTCTAGAGGCTGAAAAGTCCAAGATCAATGTGTCAACCTTTAGTCTCTTCCGAGGTCTCTTTTTAGATGGTTGCCTTCTCCCTGTGTCTTTACTTGGTCTTCTCTATGGGTGACTGTGTGCTAATCTCCTCTTTTTATAAAAACCCAGTTATATTGAAGTAGGGCCTACCTTAATGACCTCATTTTAATTTAATTTCCTTTTTAAAGATTTTCTTTTTAAATGTAGCTACATTCTGAAGTACTGAGCATTAGGACTCCAACCTAGGAATTTGGGGGAGACAATTCATCCCCTAATAGATGCTGATTATTAAGTAAGTCTTTCATCCCTGGATGTTACCTAATGATAGAAAATATTTGGGAAGAAGCATTAATATTCTTTATAAAGAGCCATCACTGACTTGGTTATTTCCTCTTCTATACTTTAATCTTAAATAACATATGACCCTACTTCTATTCTTTTAATTTTCCTACTCTTTTAAAATATCTTCTATTTCATGAAAAGATTAATATTACTGAAAATACACCAAATCAGTATTCTTCAAGTTGGTACATGGCCATGCTTGATGACTGTCCTCACACAAGCCATATGTAATCCATCTGTAATCTCTATTATCTGGTTTTTGAATCTGGGCCCTTTATCACTAGTTCTCCCACAATCCTCTTAGTATAAACAAATTCACCATAACATTTATGGGGTCCAGAGCAAGAACAAAACTGCAGTCCATAAATACACAGTTTCATTCCCAGCCAGATCTACTTCTATGGAATAAGACATAATTTTCCCTTTTCCAGGGATATTTTTATTTTAATTAATTACAAGTAGAAAGAAAGAGCTTCTTTCTCCTGCTGTCCAGGCTCATTGTCTGTGAATCAGAGTGATACCAAGGACATACCAGGGAAGAGCCATAATTTCAAAGCTGTACCTGGGTTCTAGGACTTCTGGTGCAAGACTCAACAATCTTAAACTCTGCTTAGAGACTGAAGGTCTGACAAAATCAAACTCTCCAGAGAACCAAGATATGCTTGTTTCCCTCCCAATAACACAGAAATTTAGACTTCCTACCATTGACAAAATACTACCACCCAAGAAAGGGGAGAGAAGAAGCACCATTAATCTTAAGACCTAGGTTGCACAGACAATAAAAGGTTGTGTGTGGGGGAGGGAAGAATAGAAATTCATTGGATTAGACAAAGGGGAAGAAGGAAAAGGAGGGGAATGGGAATTGAAAAGACAGTAAAATGAATCAGACATAACTTCCTTATGTTCATATCTGAATAAATAAATAGTATAATGCCAAGTCATGTTCAACCTCAAGAATAGGATCTTAATTAGAATAAGTTATATTCCATGTATGTATAATATGTCAAAATATAGTCTACTGTCATGCATATCTAAAAAGAACAACAACCACAAAAAAAAAGAGCTAGGTTGCATAGCCTTTGTAGGTGACCTGAGTTGTCTCCTCCTCCATCTACTTATATTGACAGTCTCATCGAATCCTTTGGCCTGAACAGTCAAAGTTTTTTCTACTACCCCCCCACCAAATGTATATACACACACATATGTATTCATTTTTATATATATTTATTATCCATTTGTACATGTAAATATGTAGATATATAGAGGAGTAAAAATGTAAACTGTATTTATGTTTGTGTTTCAATGTAATAGTGCAATATGTGTGGAGCCCTCTAACATGTGGCCCAGGTAGAATCTTTGCTTTGCTCAAAGGGTCATGGTATTTGTCATAGCCATTATCTGGCTTCTGTGCTATTTCATTATCTTTGCTATTAATTAGCACATAATTATATTCTTAATAAGTTAATATGATATAGTTTAATCTATATTATTTATCTAGTTTTTAATAAGAAAAAAAATCACCCATGTGAAAAAAAATTCTATTTCTATCCAAGAAATACAGCTCTTAAACTCATACTATTTCCAAAGATCACAGAGAAGAAGAGGACTCACTAACTTAATAAGAATTTACCAACTTGTTTAAAAATGCAGTATGTCATTATTTGGAGATTTTCCTGAAGGTGCACTTCCAGAAATGGAAACTATCTCAAAACTTTTGCAAATTGTAGCCTCTGTAAATAAAGTATGATCTCTTCAGCGAGTGTTGATCTTTTTCATTTTTAGTTTTCACTTTGATTTTTGAGAGCAGTTATTTTCAGATGTTTTAGCTAAAGTACTGTGCTACATAGAAGCATTTAAGGTTCAATGCCAGTCATGTTGCATCTCAAAAGTAGAAATTTAAGTTGAAAAGCATGTCTTAAAGTTGGGCTTAAAAGGCACTGCTATTTTCAGACATGGTCCAGCAACAAAACCTTTGAAGGTTCTTTTGTTGTTGTTAGTGATTTAGGAGATGATTTCGTCTCTATCACAAAAGAAATAAAAATGGTTTGAGGACTCAGCAATTTGTTATTATTCAAAGTACATAAAAATTCAATTCTAGCCAGGTGCGGTGGCCCATACCTGTAATCCCAGCACTTTGGGAGGCTGAGACAGGAGAAACACGAGTTCAAAGCCAGCCTCAGCAATGGTGAGGGACTAAGCAACTCAGTGAGACCCTGTCTCTACATAAAACACAAAATAGGGCTGGGGATGTGGCTCAGTGGTCAAGTACCTCTGATGTCAATCCCTAGTACCCCCCCCCCAAAAAAAAATTCAATTCTAATTTCATCTTCTTTGTCAATGTTTTAAAGGGCATTTAAAAATATAACAACAGATACTTTTTTTTGTTTTCTGACCTAATATTTGAATTTGTCATTTCAAGAGTTTCACAACCACTGTGCTAATAAAATTTGGTGGTGTGTAAATAAGCACTTGCCTTGAGAAATATGCTTAGATTTAAACTACCAAGAATTTAAGATTATTCTTGGACTTATCCATGATTTATGCATTCGAGTAAAGTTGTTCTATGAATCTGTCATTTCTAATAGTTATATTGCATCTATATTAATTAAATAAATTGCAAATTGGGTTCAGTGGCCCACGCCTATAATCCCAGTGGCTCAGGAGGCTGAGGTAGGAGGATACAGGTTTGAAGCCAGCTTCAGCAATTTACTGAGGCTTTAAGCAATCTGGTGAGACCCTGCCTCAAAATAAAAAATTAAAAGGGTTGAGGATGTGGATCAGTGGTTAAGTGCCCCTGGGTTTAAACTCTGGTACTAAAAAAAAAAAAAAAATTAGATGTAGTTCATATATCTACCGATTTATTCAAAAAAGTAAAATATCTCATATAACAGTACAGAAAATTTCTAGTACTTAGAGTAAAATAGAAGTTCAGCTTAATTTTTTTTGTAAAAGTATATTACTAATGGTATAATAGCCATTAATACATTCCAAGAAAAACTGGAAAGCATACATTTTTCATGTATACTTAGTAAGTTATACCTGAATATATTTTCAAATGCAGGGATTTTTAAAATTTTTATTTTCAATGTGCTACAGACATAGACACAACATAAAAATAAGTATTTAAATATTAAAATAAAATTTAAAGAGAAAAATATCACCATATGGCACTATAATTTTTTTGATCAGTCAGACTATTATGATTATGTACTTTTCCCCCTTTTTTATATCAAAATGTTAAATTTGAGATGTACTCCATTTGTCAAGCAATTTGGGAAATTTTCTCAGAATTCTTGGCAATGAAACTAAATGTATTACTCATCAGATTCACATTTCAGGCTACATTAACTAAATAGGAATCCACACTAAAATAATGATTATGTAGGCAGACCTATCTGAAAAGAGCCTCACTAATTCACACCTAATGAATAGCTAAGCAGGGTCATTAGTAAAGGACTTATCCTGATACTATTGGAGGCACCATATTCATTTACTCCCCATGAAAACTTACTCTTTTTTCCTATAATGGTCATTTCCAAGAAGTTATTCCCTCTACCACCCAAGAAAGGGAAGAGAAAAAGTACCACATATACGTGTTATGTGTCTCATTTGTAATATGCTTAAGGATTTTACATAAAACCTCTCATTTAATCCTCAGTTACTTAAAGAAATCAGGACTACTATGTGCAGTTTATAGGTAGTACAAGAAAGGCATAAAGATCAATTTATGGTCACATGTCTAGAAAGAGGTAGTCACAGACCAAGAATGTAGTACAATTCTGTCATTTTCAGCCTCATTTAGCCTTAATATCACTATTGTTTTGACTCTGTATGGTTTTCTAAATGGATGAATCCAGTTTCTTCAGTACAAGCTAGATATAGTAAAACATTATTTATGTATTTGAATAAGTCGAATAAAATTGTGTTCATATCTCTAAATTTAAAAATGTAAATGACTGCTTTTTGAATATAAAAATCCATATCTTTTACATTAAACTTAGTATTAAAAATTATTTTATGACAATCAATACAGCTACTAAAGTGTTAGCTACAGGCATTCATAATTAGAGCAGAATTTGAACTCATATCACAGGCATTTTTAGGTATTTACCCCAAATTAAATTTCAATAATATAGAACTATAGCATAACCAGAACTATCATGTGTGCCAAAATTATCTGTTTGTTGTTTGTATTTATATATTAAAAAAAGCAATGGAAAAAATGATTTCTGTTTCTTCATCTTATATTTTTCATTTTTATTGCTATTATCTATCTTGTAGAGGATAATGAAAAGTCATCATATAAATGAATTAGAACAAAGCCTGTCATATAACTTCTCCAATATAATAAGCATTAACATGACTATTAGTGTTAATATTTCTGCCAGATAATCCTGGTGGTCAAGATGGAAGAATAGAGCAGAAATAGAATTATATTTTTCTAAGTTTGTAAGAAAATCAAAATTTGAATTGGTAGCCATTTTGGCTGAAATAAGTAATTTTAAGTAAAGAATCATTTAAAAAATATATTCAATATTTTAAAATATAATTTTCAAACGAAGTTTTGCATGAATATGGACCTTCAAATCATTTGTCATTTATATTCTTGCAAAACGTGCTTATTTTAATATCTTGCCACTGTAAGTACTTTCTTTTGGTATACATAAAATGTAGGCTTAAAGTAATTTTAAACTCTATAATACTTTTAGTTTGTTACATTATGTACAATGGAAATATTAAGACTATTAGATTAATATCACCACGATCTGCATGGCAAGTGAAGAGTTCTAACACAGGCAGTGGGTGGAATGGGAAAATAAAAAAATCATTTGAAATAAAGGTAAAGACTCAATTATAGGTGAAAAGTGGGTGAATCATCACTGGTGGGGTTTAATCCAAGAATTAATTAGGTTTTAAACATCAAAGAGGTTCACTGTGAAAAGGCTTCTTGAGGTAAAGAGGAAGAACTTGTAAGCAAAACAGTTTAGTTGGGGCTTATCAGTTCATGCCCATCTCTTCTACCTCCAGGCAGCTGGGATTTGAATTCAAGACTTTTGAACTAGTAAATTCCATGACAAGCATGGAATTCTCCCTATCCACAAGAGTCAACTGCAAATGAGCATTTCTCTCAGCACCCTCCCACCAGAAAAATTCCCAGGAGTGGCAGCTCACTGTTCAAAGCAATTGAACATTGCAGCTCCCAACAGATTAACTAAAAATATATTATTCCTTATGCATATTTTATGTGACAAGAGTCAGTTCAGCTCTAAGTCATTTAAATTCTCTTTTTCTGCTTCTTTAGCATTTAAGAATCATATTTATTTATATAACTGTACATTGACCTACCATTCAAAAAGGTAACAGTCACTAAATATTGAACATGTGAAATCTGACTAGTTTGAATTGAGAAATGTTGTGAGTATAATTCTAGAATTTGAAGATGTAGTATGAAAAAATTCCTTAATCATTTTTTATTGATTACATGTGGAAATAGTACTAGGGTGTATGGACTGGTTTTAAAGGGGATACTTTAAAAATTAAGGTCACTCTTTTAATGTGGCTGCTAGAAATTTTAAGGTTCATATATGATTCATATTGATGATTCACATAATGTTTTAATGGGGTAGCATTTATTTATAGAATGTATGTCTATGCACATAAATATTAGTGGATATATGGGTTTATGTACACAATGAAAAAATTGTATGATTTTATTTATTCTTTACACAGACTTTACAATATGTATCTTTTCATTATCTTTACTGAGAGACATATTAATTCAATGTTAAAGTCAAGATTCCATGCTATAAGAAAATAATAATTATTTTTTATAATCATTTTTTTTTTGGTACCAGGGATTGAATTCAGGTGCTCGACCACTGAGCCATATCCCCTTCCCTATTTTGTGTTTTATTTAGAGAGGGTCTCACTGAGTTGCTTAGCACCTTGCTTTTGCTGAGACTGGCTTTGAACTTGCATTGCTCCTGTCTCAGCCTCCCAATTATAATCACTTTTTTATCCCACTTGCCCTACAGTATATTTCCTTGGAATATGTGAATATAAACTTTTGTAATGTTTAGAATATACTATTCTTAACCTTTGAAATATGATTATTCTTTATGTAACATATCCATGAACAGATTTCATTTGTTTATTTTGTTCATCTGACATTTACTCACTTGCTCATCATACATAAGATTTATTAAGAAAATAACCACAAACATGTTCAGTGCTATATGCTCAATATCTACTATAGCCTCTAGCACATAGGAGATACACAATCATATAAATTACATAAATGAAAGGCACCATAATATTTATGCAGATTAATTTGATGTCTGTATTGTATCTTATGGTGTAATTTATTTAGTAACTGCTAAATGCATTTCATAATATCTACATTTGTATATGCATATTTGACATTTATACTCAGATATTTGAATATTTCTAAACTCTTTAGGATGCATTTGTATTCATTAAATTGAGAAGACAGCAGCACACAAAAATAATTACCAGTTATTTTTCCAGAACTATTTCCTAAACTATTAGAATAAAGTTACATTGGTAGTACTGTCCCATAGTCTTACATATTCAACAAAAGTAGATTATAAATACTAAAGTGGTTGGAGAGAGAAATTGCATTTTGTAAAAAATGGGCATTTTATACAAAATCTTAGATGTTCATATTTTTATTATATGCAAGCTAAACATATTTAAAACTGATTTTTATATCTTATGAATTATAGAAAAAGCATGTATATAATCAGTATAATAGACAATTCAAACACAATGTGATTATATCAAAACCATCATCTTTTTAACAAACTTGGAATTTTGTAGACTCTTATAATTTAAAAAATGTATTATCAGGTCATCATAAAACAGTTTTACATGTTTGAAATTAAAATTTTAATTTTAATTTTCCATAATAATTTTAAAAATATTTAAAAATATATTTAAATAATAATAGTCTAGTAATCTTAATAAGTAGTTTTTTAGACCATAATATTGTAGACAAGGCTAACTTTCAGCTTTCCTCTTAATATCAGAAGGCTATATATTGAGGTTAGGATAACTCTTCTGTCAAGTATACATCTATAATAACATATATTAACATTCTATGTAATTTTACATTACTAATCTCATTTTAAGTAAGCTTAGTAAGTGGAGTTTTTTTTTCTTTATATATTTTAAGTTTTTTTTTCTTTATATACCTTATATTACCTGGCAAATGCCACTTAATATCTGTAAAGACCCTGGATGGTTATATTTATGAATGTGAACAAAATATACCAATTTTATTGATAGATTACAGTTAAAATAAATTTTTAGATTAATTTTAAGCATCTAAATAATTAATTAAAATATTAAAGTAATTTGTCATAAATTTTGTAGTAATTTATATTTTATTTAATTATCTCATGGACTGAAGTGTAATAATACAAAGTAGTTTGTTATAATTAAATGTACTGTATGAAAAATTACTTTGAAGTGGTTTGAATAGAGAATTATGTTAGGAAAATTAAATCACTGTACAACACACCATCAAGAATATTCAAGTGGATGTATATAGATTGATATGCTCACTGCCAAGTAGTAGTAAGTAAGCTATAAAATTTTTCCTAAAAACAGATTGATTTAATTTTTTCAATATCGTACTCCCAAAGCAGAGAGGTCACTGGTCACCAAGAGGTATTGGGAGAAGAAAGCAGGTTCACAGAGTGCTAGACACCTCCAGTCTTATCTAGTGAGAAGTAAATGGTGCCTGTCCAAAGACACCTTTGTGCTGGCTGGATTTGGAGGTAGGGAGATATACAACAGGGGGTTGAGACATAGAAGTGATAAACTGTATCTGAGTGGGGCTTAAATTGGGGTTACTGATTAACTTAATGGTTTAAGCTTTCCTGGAGAACTTCTTTGTCAAATCTTAGGGGCTATACATATATGAACCAGGTGAATACTGGTTTTCTTTCATTTGGTAATTTTATTATTTTACTTCTGTTCCACTTATTCACTGGGCATTGAACTTGTGTTTAAATTAAATATACCTGGGCACTGAACTTGTGTTTAAATTAAATATATCCTTTAGAGTTCCAGTTCAGAACATGCAACTGTGTATAAAATAATAATGTCTTTCATTTTTATTACCTTCATGCTGCTATTTATTGTCTATCAGTCTCTGTTTTTCTAGAATAAGTTCACCTTTGTAAGGAACATATGCCATAGACATGCCTGGACATGCTGGGACTCACTAAGTTGCTGGCCATAAGGAACAGCAGCCATTGGCATGGTTAGTCATGTCTGCTTGCAATTGATAAGGAGTTGTAAGGGGCACTAGCCATAGGCATGCTTAGCAATGAATGGTTACATGTGCAAAGAATATGTCCAGTTGCAATTATGTTATCTCACTGGACATAACCAATAGACATTGACTTTCACTGGGTGTAACCAATCCCCAGCATACACTATCAATTTGGGACTGTATTTAAACTGCTTGTCCTGCCACATTGGGGGCTTTTGCTCCAAGGACATCAGTGAGACTGGCTGCCTTGCTGTCCATCACTAGATCAATTCTACCTTTCCTTGGTAGAATTCAGCTGTTGGCTGAAGAGAACCACTGGACAAAGACAGCATCTGCTCTTTGGCTAAGAAAAGTTGCATGGCATTGGAGGTGTTTTGGGGCTTGTGGTTGCCCTAGGATTGTGTGAATTGCTTGTAATGTTTAATTGCTTAGGATAGTGTGACTTGCTTATAGTGCTTAATTAGTGAGCACTGAATGCTATTTGGGGTGCTTCAGCACACCCAATACTTTTTGCATTAATTGTTTGTATAAGATGATTGGTGTGATCCAATATATACTTGCATTTAATGACAGTCTTCCTCCAAGTAATTATTAATAGCACCACTTGTGACCATTGGCATAGTCAGCAGGATTTCTTATGATTGCTTAAGACCTAGATGTGAGGGATACCTTGGTGGATGAATCCTGAACCAAGACAGCAAGATCATCTCAGAAAGGCACCCATGAGAAACCATAGTAAGACCCGCTGGGGTAGGGGTCACTCTTGGGGAAAAAAATGTAAATCAAGTTACAATTGCTATTAGCCACCTCCAAAAAGCACTGTGGGAAACTGTGGTAAGAACAGCTTTAGTAGAGGTAAATGCAACTTCCTTACAGTGTAAGGCTGGATGCAGGAACAGTTTTACATGTGGAATTATTAATTCAATGATCTCTGTCAAGCGAATATACCGATAACACTATATTGTGGTATTGTAGAAAGTGCATAGTTAAGGTAATAGTACATATAGCTATCAAGTTACAGAAATGATGTGGATTAAGGACAAACTAGACAAGTTAAAATTCTGGTCAAAAGGGACCATAGGGAATTAAAACCCCCAAACCAATGGTGAGGCATGGACAGGCCTACACAGGGAAAGCTCTCAAAATTCCAAAAGGGGATGGAAACTTCTACTTCCAAGTAGAAGTAGCATTAACAGACCCTGAAGTAGTGCAACCCATAATTGCTCAAGCAGAAACTAAAGAAATGCCTATAGTATTGTGTAAAACAATTGCATATGTAGATAAAGATAGACAAAAAGGAAAAAGGCTAGCCAAAAGAATTATTGAGAGAAGTAAAAAAAATCTGTTCCTACAGGACATGATGGAAGTCCAGGAACTTAAGGAATGCCTACCAGTCAGTACAAATAAGGTAATTAGGCCAAAGAGCTTCAAAAATTTAGAACAAACTGTTAAAATTAGAGACTTAACCAGGACCAAGACACAGGCATATGAAAGTGAGTTTGCACAGAAAGAAACCAGGGATGTTGAATACATACTAAAATTTTGGAACATGGGAGCAAATGGAATGATAGGTTTAGGGTGAGAAATGTCATCCCAAGTAGGTATCATCAAGAATCCACCAATCCACAATGCACTACTAAAGTTAGTTGATGATCAATCCCTTGAGTCATTCTCCATATTTAGCTAGGTAGCCCAAGTTTGGACTAAGGCATTTCCAATGATGGATCTGTTTTCCTTTGGTACACAGTTACACTGGGCCAATATAGACCAGTGTATAAAGCTGTGTTGCAAGATCAGGATTATTGTAATGATATACTCTGAGGAGGCTACTACATCATTAGCTGCTCCTATAAACAAAGAAATAAAGAATTTAGTTATTAAGGGAGTAACAAGCCATCTGAGGCTAACATTAACAACAACATTAGCTAATGCCACAACCATAAATGACATAATAGAATACCTAAAACAGACCAGAAACCTTGAGACAGACAAGGCCATTTCATTTATTACTCAGACAAAAATGTCCCTCCTGACATAATTTCAAAATGTAAGTATACAAAACAGGCCTAATGGATGTAACACATGTAGAAATCCCAGGTATAATAAATGCAATGGTCAATACCAGGGAAGAGCATAAACAGGACCACACCATATGGGGAGCTGGACCAATGCAAGGGGATGGCCCAATAGGGAAGGACGGAACTCTCAAAATGCCAACCAAGTTATTTCTAATAGACCAATATTTAATTTAAAAAAAAATGGTTGGACGGGACCCCTCCATCATGACTAGGGTCCCCAAGGTCCAAACAATTTTCATCAATGACCCACTTCAGGAAGATGACAGATTGGAGGAACCAACTCAGGTATGCATTAACTAGCACAGACAACAGATCACATATTTTCTTATCCATTTTATACAAAAACCAAAATTATAGTTTAAATTTTCTCATAGATAGAGGTAGCCAAATAACTATTGTATGAGACATTCTTGCTAAAACAAACAGATGGAAATAGAAGGCATATCCAAAGGAACACTTACAGGTTATATTATAAAGGCCCATATTATATATAATTGAGATCATATTATGGCTTTATTAGTTGTACAACAAAGTCCACATAATGCAGGGACAGATTACATCCCCAAAATATTTGGAATCTTATTGCCTTTAAAAAGACTCAAAGTTTCTATATGTTTGTCCACAGTTAAAATGCAGCCTGTTAAACTTCCTTTGGCTACACATTCTTTCATAAAGCAATACTAAAGGGGGGTCACAAGGAAATTTCTGACAAAATACAATAATTATTACAAAATGATATTATTAAACCAACACAGTCATTTAACTTTAATAGTCAGGTATGGCCCGTTCTAAAACCCAATGGCTTATATAGATTTACTGTTGATTATCATAATCTAAACAAAGAAGTAACCCCACTTACCAGAAAATCTCCCAGAATTAGAAAAGATGATGAATGTTATTACTCAGGATAACCCAGAATGCTATGCTACTATTGATCTCACAGATACGTTTTTTAGCATACCCAGAGATGAACAATCCAGAGAGCAAACCACATTTAAGTGTAATGCCAAACAATATTGATTCAAGAGATTACCTCAGGGATATAAGAACAGTCCTATCATAGCCAAACCTACTATCTCAGAATACCTGAACCCTATTAAGACAGCACACCCAAAGGTCAAAATATTGTAGTTGATATTGTAATTTATGGACTATATATGCATGAGGTACAAGAAGCACTTCATACAGTGGTCACAGAACTTACTAAAAATAACTGGACCATTAATAAAGATAAAGTACAAGGACCTGCAGCTCAAGTAAAATTTTTAAGAGTAATTTGGATCTCCACTGAACAGTCAATTCCACCTACTACCATTGATAAAATTTTGGCTCAACCTGAGCCCACAAATAAAACACAAGCACAACCTGTAATTGGCTTGTTTTGTTATTGGAGAAAGCATATTCCATGCTTACAAATCATCTTAAAACCTATATATGAGGTGACAAGGAAATTAGTAGATTTTGTTTCTGGATAATCACAATGTTCTGCCTTTAACACACTAAAAGAATACATTAAACAATACTAACACTTACATGTACCTGGAAAGGGACAATTTACATTATATATAATATTTTTACAAGATTATGTTAACCGGGGACTCTATACCACCATTAATGGAAAAACATTCCTCATGGCATTCTTTTGCAAGAAATTCCCATGGGTATCCTCAAAATACTCCCTTTTTAAGAAAAACATATGGACACTGTATAAGGCTTTGTGCAGTGTTTCCTCACTATGTTGAAATTAACCCACACATATCTGATCAACTATACCAACATTACCATGGGCCCTTGCACCTGGAGAAGCACTCTGCAGGGTACAGATGGAAACTAAGGTGCTAACACAGAAATGATACTTACAGGAGTTCCATAAGGAATGACAAACAACAATGGGAAAGACAGTAGTCAAGTTGACTGAGCAACCAGCCAGTTGTATTTGTCCTGAGACAAAAGCCTGTTGTACCACCCAGCAGACCAATCAGGCACTGGGGACCTGAACAATGGTCAGAAAAGCTAGAAAATGCTTGGTTCACTGACCGCTCCACTATGGTAATAAATGGGAAGCTGCACTGGAAAGCTGCAGCCTATAGACTCTCAGATGGAGTAATTCTGACAAAGGGACAGAATGCTCAGCCCCACATGCAGAACACCATGCAAAAATTGGCTATAGAACACTAAATCTGAGGGACTCGAAATTATACATATATATTCATAGATTCTTGGCATTGCCATTTGGTCAGGAAAATGAAAATCTTCTAATTGGACTATTAATGGTAGGCCTATTTGGTCTCCTGCTATTTGGGGTTATTTTGCAAAATGTGGTATGATAATATATGTCTCCCATGTAGATGCACACACTAAATGCACAGATAAGACATCTACACATAACTGCAAGGTAGATGAGCTCTCTAAATTACAAATTAATACATCACACTTAAAATTACAGAACACAAATCAATGGACAGCCAAAACAACTTTAAAAATGGTTCGACAACCTGATGATAATTTTAAACCACATAACACAATCTCATTTAAACAATCTAATAAATGGGCTATAATCCCACCCCAGAACCATGCCACCATATCCAATGCAGAAATTTTACACATACATAAATGGTTTGAACATATAGATACACATGCATTATTTCAGTGGGTTTCCAAAAGAAACTTTCCCTTCTCATGGCAATGCTGTAAATCTGTTGTGCAATATTGTGCTAATTGTTGTAATGTTCAATTATGATTTAGACACATCTCACCTTCAGATAGACAAAAACCTTACATTTTTAATTTTATGCTTCAAATTGATTTCATAAGACCTTTGCAATCACTTCAGAACAAACATGTATGTACAAATGTAGATGTCTTCTCTGGATTGGGACTAGCAAACCCTTTATTGTCCCCCAACAAGGAAGCCACCATAACAACTTTATGGCAATGGATTAACCATTGTGGATTATCAAACATTGTTGGAGATGAACAGGGAACACATTTCACAGGGGCTCAAATTAAAAAATTATCTGACACATTAGGCATACAATGGAATTACCACCTTGCTTGTAATCCTACTGCCACTGGTTTTATTGAAAGATGGAATGGAATACTTAAAATTAAACTTATAGCCTTCATCAACTTGTCTGTAGCTAAGGCCATCCCAATTGCATTTTTCAAATTAAATAATAGACCTCATCTAAACAGAAATTTTCCTTTTCAGACAGCTTTTCCTTGTGACTTGCCACAACTCCTTCACCTTCCATTGATAGGGCTCAGAAAACTACTCCAAAAGAAAAAAAAAAGATCACAATTGCAGGACTTGCTGAAGGCAAGTTGATTAATGCCTGTGAAATAGGAAAATTACATATAGTTGTTTATAAAATATGTAACTTGCAAGAGAAACAGGTGGAAATCATTACTGCCCTAACTCACTCTCTTCCTTATTTTTGTTAATTACTAGCATTGATATTCAAACTAAGATTCTTACAGACTCCTACAAGACAATATATGAAGATGATAAGGGCACTAAAAAGGCATTAGAATCTTTAGCTGAGAAAACACATAAGGTAAATACTTATGCTACTGTGAAACAGATACATGTTCTAACCTATACAGAATTATAAGAAATGTTTAGAACAGGCATTGCTACATATACTGCCGCATCAAAATCTTTCTTAGATCCCACAAACCCTTCTGGTCATAATCAAGATTCTTGATAAATCTTTTACAAATCTACACTTAAAAGGCCACAGGTTATAAGACACATAAATACTCCAGGAAAATTGGTGAACTTACAGTATTGCCAGTGGAAGATGCTATCTGGATCAATAGCAAATTATATAGTATTGATTCTTTGACACAACCATCCCTATTGCAATATAATCCACAATCAGAGCTTTTCTTTACTCAGGTACAAACTACATTATTCCATTTAGACTACATGATCTAGGTAATTACTGTTTCATTGCATGTTCTAATGTGGCGATAAACATCTCCACCTTAGGCCACAATGACACCTATATATATAATATATAATATATAACACACAGCAGTCGTTGATGTGCTTTGTCATGTCTGCTTGCAATCGATAAGGAGCTGTAAGGGGCACTAGCCATAAGCATGCTTAGCAATGACTGGTTACAAATTATAGGGAGCACAGCTCCATGGACATGTGCAAAGAATGTGTCCAGTTTCAATTACATCATCTTACTGGACATAATCAATGGACATTGGACTATCACTGGGTGAAGCCGATCTCCAGCATACACCACCAACTTGAAACTGTATTTAAACTGCTTAAAGAATCATAGGATACATAACAAATGTCCTTAAAGCTCAGAAATCAAATCATATGAAAACAAATCAAAATATATCAAAGCACATCAAGCTCATACATTAATATCTTCATAAATATGATCATCAGAATCTGACACTTGAGCAATCATGGTTTCGTACATTGCGTCAGCACTTGAGTAAAAGTACTTTGGCATTATCGTGAACAACAATAACATTTCTAATCTTATGGTTACAAAAGCACAACAATGATTTTATTGCAACATTAACACATAGCAAGTAGGATAATATAGTGAAGAATCCACTTAACACAATTTAATGGGGAGGGCCAATGAAAGCACACTGTATGGAAGTGCAATAACTTTGGAGGCTTTTGCTTCAAGGACATCAGTGAGATTGGCTACCTTGCTGTCCATCACTGGATCAACTCCACCTTTCCCTGATGTCCAGCTGTTGGCTGAAGAGAACCACCAAAGGCAGCATCTGCTCTTTGACTAAGAGAAGCTGCGTGGCATTGGAGGTGTTTGGGGGCTTGTGGTTGCCCTAGGATTGTGTGAATTGCTTGTAGTGTTTAATTGCCTTAGGAGAGTGTGACTTGCTTATAGTGTTTAATTAGTGAGCTCTGAATGCTATTTGGGGTGCTCCAGCACATCCAACACTTTTTGCATCAATTGTTTGTATTTGATGATTGGTGTGATCCAATATATGTTTGCATTTAAAGACAATCTGCCTCCAAATAATTATTAGAAGAGCCCCTTGCAACAACCTTAAAACTATCTCAAGGTATACAAATCTTCAGAAACATCCTTTGACAACACATTTCTGTTACTTGGCCACTGGAATCAAAAAAAGCTCACAATTTCATCAAAATATTTAAACACTCTTCTTAGTACATATTTTAAATGTAATGTTATTACAATTAACTTATAATACAAATTTGGTCATGTACACATAAAATATTTTTGCTAAAATATTAATTAACAGTGAAATTATCCTAATTGGAGAAAATAACTTACATTTCTATCTTAAATTTAAAGTGAAGAATACACACAAATCACCAGTAACAAAAATATGTGATTTAATTAATATATTGCTTTTAATTGTGTCAAATTATTCAGAGAAAAAATATTAAAATAAAATATTAAAAACTGTAATATATATTGAGTACAGATTGAATGTGAACCCTAAATATAAATAATTTTTTGCAAGATGATGTTTTCAAAACTTTAATCTTTACTGCATAAACAATGGTTTAATTAACTTTCAGATTACCAGAGAATTTTTCAATAAATCTGAGTAAAAGCCAAATATTTAATTAGAAAATCAGTCAATAGAAGAATGGTCACCCTGTACAAAACTGTTTTCTAAATGACATTACATTTTCTAGGTGAAATTTCTGTGGAATTTTCCATTGAGATCATAAACAATTTTATAAAATCTAATAATATATATACATGAACATTTAGTAAGTATAACATCATATCTTAGACATAAATATGTTTAATAAAAAATGAAAACACAAGTTAATGTCAATTAATTAGTGGTAGCCAAAGGTTTAATTCCCGTGTTTTGTTTGTCCAGTGTTGATATTCTATGCTCTATGGAAGTTTTACCTACATGAGGCAGAAGATGGAAGAGTCTATTTCTTGCTAAATATGGAAAAAGGGCATTATAGGAGAATCAGTGTGAGGAACAATGTAAGACAAAATATGTGGAAGACAAAGAGGTATAGTCACTATTTTTAATGAAATGACATCTCCAGGCTTTCAATGAAATTATTTGATGAATCTGATGAATTATTGAAGGAAAAAGTAACCAACTCTATAAGTAAAATATCTACACAAAAATCTCTACAGTTCTTTTTACTTAATTATTAGATCCTCTGTGCTGAAAGCTCTTTTTGATACGATTGTAACAGATGCAAATATATTTATAAATATACATATTTCTAAAGCTAAAAATTACTCAAACCATTTTTCTATTCACAGTTTTTGTCATATATCAAATCTTAGCTGACAATTTGTATAAAACCCATGTGTTAATTAATTATTTCTACCTGAGTGGCTTGTCTTTTACAATATTGTTTAAAGTCAGATACTAGATAATTCTACTTCAGTTGTGGGAGTAATTTGCTTGATTTTGACATTAAAATTTTCAGTAGAGTTCATTAATTGACTACAATATAATTAAAGGGTTTAGATCACAAATACTTTAACAGAAATAAATGTTAGTAGATACAATGTAAAATTACAGAAATAAATTGAATTGTCTACTTCTTGTACTTAGAGAATAAAAAGGAAAACAGGAATCTAAAATCTAGGAAAATTTTCTATTCTCTTGTTCCATGGCTTTTCTAATATGTTTAATTTAAATAAGCTGGAAATAAAATGATGCACTAGTAGCCCAAGTAATATAACTTTGTCATTTTGTTTATTTGGAGTTCAGAGTTTCTGCATTATTCATTTAATTATGGATATTTCAATACAAATATTAAGTGAGCAACTATTTTGTTGTGGATACTTTGTTAGACCAGAGGATACAATATTGGGAAAGTATATTCTTTGCTCTCAGGAATCAGGGGAAGAACATAATGGTTGGAAGGTAGATATACTTTTAGATGGTGAGTGGTGTGGTATGTATATACACAGACCACCTGGAAACTCATCAGTAAAGTCAGGAAGCCATCTATCTCCTGATTACCTAAAGAGAAGTTTCCTGTGAAGTGACTGACAAGTTGAGTCAGTGATACCTAAGTGCAAAAGCACATGGTTATGTTTCAAAAGGAGAGAAATTACAGAGAAAATCCCAGAAAGAGAAAGGACCCATATGCCTCGTAAAAACGTTGAAAAAGGACCAGCTTATTAGTTGAAACTTATAGGATCTAATATATGGAGATCTCAAGAAAGAATACAATTTAATAATGAAGGTAAACAAGCTATTCATCAAGAAGGATGCTCTTTCCTTAGTTATCAGATCTGACATTATGTACGGCTTTAGTGTTTGTGCTATGGATGTAGTAGCTGGTAAACTCTTAATGTTAAAAAGCAGATGCTAAGCTGATTTTTTTCTATGTGGAAGGAAAAAATATTGTTTGTCATCAAATAAATGTTTTCTTAATTATTTTCTTCTTTTTAATAATTTACCAAATATTCATTTATTCCTTCATTTTTAATGTTTCACAAAAGTCTTCATTATATTTTTATATAGTGCCTTACCCAACACTATATATAGATAAGTATATCTGAAGCTTGTTTGTTTTTTTAACATCATGAGGTCACTGCAAAGTGAAAGTTTATTGGGTTCTGTGCTATGTTACTGTATTGAATTCCATTTATTCATCTTACAGAGATATACTGCTCATTCCAAATTAATGCAAAGAGATATACACGATTAACAACAGAGAATGTCAATTCATGTATTTGTATCTGAATGTCATGTTTATTAAAGAAGAACAGCACTTTATCTAACTGCTGTATACGACCTAAACAATTTTCATCCAACCTGCAGAGATAAGCAGTTTCAATGCCTGAGCTTTTAACAAATAAGAAGAGGAACACTACCCTACTAGCTATATTTCCTACTAAGTTCCAAACTGGAAAACACATGAAATAACTTTATATACAAATTTGTATTTTAAAAATGTAAAAGTTTAAAGTGCAAAGAAAATGTTGTTCTTCTATTATAATAATTTAATTTTTCAATTTCAGTTTCAGGTAACTAAAATGTTTTTAAATAAATGTCTTAAGTATATAATGACATGTTTTAACTGCTTTATCAAATAAGGTAGGCATAGTAACCAAGAAGTAAGGGAACTCTGAGACTCTAAAGTATTTTATACTGAACAGAGAGTTTACAATTATCTATGCTTTTTTACAAATTAATGACTGATTCTGATTTCCCACTGTGTCCTAAGAAGTCTCTCGTTTCCTCAACACATTGTATTTGCCACTAGATGACTTATTTTTAAAGTAGTTTTATCTTGGTAATCATTTTTCACTCTGCATGGAATGCATGATATTTTCATAATCTATAAATCTTAAATGAATATTTTAAACAAAGCACAGATTATATTTAATTTGAATACCAGATGCTTAGCATCCAAACCTGTTTGTATAATAAATCTCAAATATATAAAAGACATTATCTGTCACTTTCATGCTAAAGAAAGAGTATCTGTCTTAATCTGAAACAGCAAAATCATGGTATGCAAGTTCAGGTTAAGATACCTTTCCTCAAATGATAAGTAAACAAATTAAATCATACTAAGATATTTATAATAGAACTTTGAATATTAAATTTCTAAGGGAAAATAAAGGAAAATAAGTTTGTTTTACTTACGTCTGATAATAACTTGTAAGACTGAAATTTTTTTCAATATCCTGATTGAATTAGCAATACAAGATATTCAAAATAAAATTTCTAAGGAACATTAGAGATAAAAGAGAAAGAATCTGTTTTTCCTTCACTTTCTACAATTTCTTAGATTGATTCTATCCAATTTTTGGATACAGTATTTAGTCATATCGTGGTATATTAGATATTATGGCAAATTGTATTATGAAAAAAATCAGAAGATTTAACTGTCATATCTATCAACGGTATCAACAAAAATAAATAATTTCCTTTTCTACAAAAGATGTAGCCCAGTAGTGATTATACTTACAGATGTATAGGCAATCAGAATTATGTTAGTCATATATGGCTTATTAATCTTAAACTGATTAAATTTATGAATATTTCATTACTTCTCCTTTATCTTAATCATCAATTTCAAAATCCAGTAAATTCCTCAAGATTCAGCTGAAAGATTGCCTTTGTGAGAATGCAAGGCAAAAAACAAAAAAAGTAGGGTTTTTTAGTTTTGGTCTTTGTAGTCAAATAATGTTATCTTACTGATATTCCCATTGGAAAACTATTAGTTAACAAATACACTCTTAACCTTCCCAAAGAATTTTAAACTTTATATATAATTTAACCAATCTTAAAGTCCTAAGGCAAGATTCAATGTTATATGTCAAAATGTTCCTACATTTAAATCTTACTTCAAGTGATTGATTATATCCTACATAATGTTAACTTGTTTTTCAAAAAACATGCCTTCAAATGATTAAATTCTTGCCTAATCAGTCCTACATTCTAGTACTCTTTATGAAGGACCAGGGTAGAGGCTATTAAAAGGCCACTGATGTTCTCAGGGCATAAAGTTTAAAGACGTACTCATATCAGGGTCTTGCAACATTAACAAATTATTTGGATATGATAGGCATATACTGGTATATATGTATATGCATAACTGAGATATATTATCAATTTTCCACAGTGCCATTGAAAACTATAAAGAATGCTTATGATTTTATATACATATATACACACACACATACATACACACATGTAAACCATGTGATAGTCTATTATTTTAATTCAAAAACTCAAAATTAAAAGTAGTATGTGCAATGAATAATTCCAATGGATAATATCTAGGAATATATATTCTAATAAATATAGTAAATATCTTTCTGATTACAAAAAGATCAACAAGATAATTGTAAGTTAATTAAAATACAATTGGTTCATTGACATAACATTTTTATTTCAATACAAATAATTCACAATTTGAAGTAGGTTAGACATACACACAAGCTTGTGCCTAAGTGACAGTGTCTGTGTAATATTTATTTAAATTACATTTATACTACAAGAAAAATTGGGAATTAATACAAATTCACCGAATGCCAACACTGAGATAAAACTTTTCATATTCCTTTCTTTTCCATAATCGTTTAGCTTTCATTTCTTTACTGTTGACTTCTCCTAGAAAGAATTTGGTTTATATTTCATGCTAGAAAATAACAACTATAATCTCCACTTCATGGTTTAAAAGCTTATCATTCAAGAAAATGAGAGATTTTCAAGTATCTGTGAGGAAATTCCTGAAAACCAGGAATTTAGATTAGCTTTAAGCACATGTCCATTCCTGAATTAACCATTCTAGACAAGAAAGTACATTACTCTGACTGGTTATATGGTAAACAAATAATGACTTTCCAAAGACATCTGTCTTAATTCCTGGAACACATGAATACATTATGTTACATGGAATTTAAAGAAAAAAAAGGAATTAAGATTGTTTAAACATTTGACCTTAAAATAATTAAATTATTGTGGCTTATTTAGGTAGTACAACTGTAATCACAAGATTCTTCAGAAATGAAAGAGGGAAGCAAAAGAAGACGTCAGGAGGAGGCAATATGGAGAGAACTCAGTCTGATACTCAATTCTGATATTGTAGTATGTGGAGCTACAATGACCCAATGTCCACTGAAACTGGTAAAAATTAAAAACAGCAACAACAAATATTCAAGCTTTTTGATATTGTCCTCGAGGTAAAGAGCAAATGAAAAAACATCTACGGCAATTTATGAAAATTAAATTTAAAAGATACTATTTGGCAGAGAGTAGCAGAGAAAAGTTTGCCATTGTCTCCTTCACAAATCAAAAATCCCTGTTGAGATTTTGCTTATGAGGGGAAAAACAGGCCAGAAAATGAATAGCTTCTAATGATTTTTCAAAGAAATGACCCCATTTTGTAACAGAGCTTGGAAAATTTTAACCTAAGGACTATCTGAAGAACAGTGAAATATGTAGTAAAGGCAATTGTAAAACATCCACGGATCTAAGGAAAATAAAGCCTAGAATGTGGGTCCGCTAGTTAAGATGAGTAATAGGTTAAGATCTACATAGATCTACATAGACATATGTAGATCTAACAAAAGAACATCAAAATAGAGGGACAAAAAGGATTGATAGAAATAAGGAACAAATATATAGCTCAACAAGAATAATTTGAGATTTTAATATCCAATTTTCAATAATGGATAAAACAATTAGATCAGTAACCAAGAACTACAAGACTTGAAAAACACCATAAACCATCTAAACGTAAAGGATATCTCTTCACATTCCACCTGACAATAACAGAATATAGATCTCAGGTGCACAAACAATATTCTCTAGGATACAACATATACTTAGCCATAAAACAAACATTGATAAGATTAAAATAATTGAAATCATACAAAGAATGTTTTCCAACCATGATTGAATGAAGCTAGAAATTGATAGAAAGAAATTATTTGGAAAACTCAGAAATATTTACTAATTAAACTCTCATAAATAAGCATTCCTTTAAAGAAAAAAAAGGGGGGGGAATGTAAAATGCTGTGAGATGAATGAAAATGAAGTCAAAACACACTAAAACTTATAGGATGCTATTGAAGTAATAATTGAAGGTGAAAGAACTGTTACAAATGACTCTGAAGGAAGAATAAAATCTCAAATCAAAACCCCAGCCTCTACCCTGAGACACTAGAAAGAAAAAGTGAAAATTAAACCTAAAGCAAAGGAAGAAAATAATAAATATGAGAATGTCAGTTAATAAAGTAGGGAATATAAACTAAAAGATGAAAAAAACAATATGATTATTATTCTGAAAAATGGTTATTTGAAAAAACCAACACAATTGACAAAACCTTAGTTAGACTGATGAAGAAAGAAACTCAAATTTAAATCAGATAAAGAAAGGACATTACTCCTGAATTTATAAGAATAAAAACAATTATAAAGTAATACTATGAAAAATTACATATAAACAAATTGTTACTTCTATGAAATGAAAATATTTCTGAAAACAAACTAACAAAACTAACACAAACACAAACTAACAAAATTAGCTCAAGAAGAAACAGAAAATTTTAATCATCTTAAATAGACTGATTTAGTAGTTGAAACGTACCGCCAAATAACAGCTCTTCACAAGAGGATTTACTATTGAATTCTACCAAACACCTAAAAAGAACTAATTTTTAAAGCATCTTATAAAGTATAAAAAGAGAATGAAATACTTCCCAACTAATTCTATGACCCCGATCGCAAAACCGAACATAGATATCAAAAGAAAACTAAATACCAATACATTTTATAAATATGGATAAAAATTTCAAGGTTAAAAACTTCAACAAAATATTAGCAAAATGAATCAAAAAACTTATAAAAAATAATTATGTGCTACAACCAAATTGGATTTATTCCAGAGATACAAAGTTTAATAGCTAAATATCAATTAATATAACATTTCTTTTCAATAGACTATCAATATATTTACATGATCATCTTAATAGAAACAACAGAAGCATTTAAGAAAAGTCAAAAACCTTTCCTGATAAATTATTTCAACAAACCACAAACAGAAGGGGATTTCTTCAGCTTGATAAAGAGAATCTATGAAGAACCCACAGTTAATATCATATTAATGATTAAAAAATAGATGCTTTGGCTTTAAGATAAAGAGCAAGACAAGATATCTACTCTCTCCACTTTTATTTTAACTTTGTATTAGAGATTCTATCCAGGGCGATTTGGCAATAAAAATAAATAAAAGGAGGCTAGATAAAAGAGGAAGATGTAAAAGTATGTCTATTCATAGATAATTTCAATTTGTTCATGGATAATATTAGGAAATCTGATGGAATCTGTTACAACCAATAATTGCATTAAGAGAGGTTTCTGGATAAATAATCAATACACAAAAGTTAATTGTATTTTTATATACTTAGACAATTCAAAATGAGGTCAATTATTTCCTTAAATATTATAACAAAAGCACCAAAAATAAATATTTAAATACTAAAGAATAAACTTAGTAACAAATTATAAAATTTTCTAAAAAGGCCGGGCGCGGTGGTGTGCACCTATAATTTCAGTGGCTCGGGGGGCTGAAGCAGGAGTATTAGGAGTTCAAAGGCAAGCTCAACAAAAGTAAGGTACTAAACAAGTCAGTGAGACCCTGTCTCTAAATAAAATACAAAATAGGGCTGGGGACGTGGTTCAATGATCAAGTGCCCCTGAGATCAATTCCTGGTGCCCCAGAAAAAAAGAAAAA
The DNA here is from genome assembly GCA_004024805.1 of Geosciurus inauris. Lineage (NCBI taxonomy): Eukaryota > Metazoa > Chordata > Mammalia > Rodentia > Sciuridae > Geosciurus > Geosciurus inauris. The sequence continues at coordinate 35,747 of PVHX01006340.1, read as the reverse complement.
AAAAGAAAAAACCTCTCTAAAAGAGAAAAGCATTGTTCAAAATATTGAAAGATGAATAAATGCAAAGTATCCAGAGTTCACTAGTTAAAAGGCTTATCACAATAATGGCAATTCTCTCAAATTTATATACATAGTAAATGCATTTTTATCATGATTCTAGTTGATTTTTGTAGAAGCTAGAGATCCGATTCTAAAATACACATGGAATTTCAAAACACTGCAAATCAGAATAACTAGGAAAGTCCATTACTAGCACCAGGATAGACATATATCAGTGTCTGTCCTGTGGTATAAGAGATACTACAGTGGTATAAAGTTGAGTACTTACAGAAGAACTGATACACCTATGATCGAATGTTTTTTGACAAGAAGATCAAGACCAGTCAATGAGGGAAATAATAGTATTTTCAACAAGTGTACTGGGATAAAAGAAAAATGGGTTCCTTACCTTACACTATGTTCAAAAGTGGACTCAAAATACAATATAGACCTAAACATAAAACCTAAAACTATAAACTTATTAGAAGACAACATAAGGATCTATCTTTATAACATAGAATTTGGCAGAAGATTCTTAAATATTATAACAAAAGCACAAACAAAATAAAAACACATCAAAATGAAAAACTTTTGTACTATCAAGGCTACCATGAAAAGCGAAATGACAACTCACACAATGGATTTTTTTCTATTTTTTTTTTTCCTTTTTGAGTTGTAGTACCTTTGTAGTCTCAATCAGCATACTGAAATCCCATTTTTTGGACAAAAGTTGTGAGTCATTCTCAATACCTCTCATACTCTCTTCCTTTAATTCTAATAAATAATTCTAACATATCAAAGAGTGTGTTGTCACTACTTTCACAATACAACAGTCTAGGCCGAGTTTTCATCATTTTAATTGTTAGTATCTTGACCAAATTACTATCATCGTTTTAATTGTTAGTATCTTGACCAAATTACCAAATTATCTCATAACAGTTTTAATAATCACTTCCCCATTTATCTCTAATTCTATCCTTTACATTCTGGCATTTACTTTTTAGCAAAGTAAATCAACAGAGCTGTAGAAAGGAAGCATATAACATAGGACATTATAGACATGCTAAAGAGTTTTGGATTGTATTTGAATTTAGTGAGAAGTCATCTAAGCTGTATAATCTATTAAGGTTTAAAGACACTGCTCTATCATGAAGGGAATTGTATTTTAAAGAGAACCGTGTGAAGGATTCTATGGATAATTCCATTGTTGGGTGTGACATGATTATGCCTTGGACTAGTTTATATATAGAAAAAAATCAATAGAATTAATTGTATTATAATTTAAAAGTAGATAAGATTTATTGATGAATTACTCATGTATAATAAGGGAATAGGAATAATCAAAGGTACATTAAATATTGAATAGATGATAGAACTTTCTGAAGAGAGAATGAAGCTCCTAGAAACAGTGAAGAGCGGTTCACTGAAGCTGGGGAGAGCAACTGAGAGGGAGAGACAAGAAAGGCTGATCAGTGGTACTAAGTGAAAGTTACATAGGAGAAGTTGGTTCTGATGTTCTACTGTACAAAAAGACTGTAGATAATGGAAATAAACTGAAGATATAAAACTCTAGAAGCAAGGATTTTAAAATATTTTCCCCACATTTGAGGGGGTAGCTGTTTATCTTGTTTTAAACAGTACACAATTTATACATAGATCAAAATATAATTTAGTACCCCATAAGTATGTACAATGTGTGTTAAATGAAAAAAGAAAAGAAAAGAAAACTGAATGTAGAAATCCTGTCTTTAAATTCTATTAGTAAGAATGAAGATATATCAACAAAGTAGTTGGAGACAGTAGATTTTATCTAATGAGAGTGATCAATCTGAAACTGTAAATTTATATTAGAACATTTATAATCAGGTCTTAGAGATTGATGTCTTGGAAGATGATCAACAAATATTACATCTTTCCTTCCAGGGTCCTAAGTAATTTGAGAAATAAAATAAAATATATTATCTTCATTGTTTTAATTGGCATTTAAATTTTTCTTCACTAAAAGTGTGATGGCTAAATGAAAACAAGATGTTACGAGAAATATTACAAAAGTACATTTTACCAGTTTTAATTATTTTAATTGTTTTGGTATCAGGGATTGAACCAGGGGTGCTTAACCACTGATCCACATCTCTAACTATTTTTCTTTTTTATTTTGAGACAGTGTCATGCTAATTTGCTTAGGCCCTCACTAAATTGCTGAGGTTGGCTTTGACTAAAGATCCTCCTGCCTCAGCCTCCCAAGTCACTGGAATTATAGGCATGTGCAATTCCACCAGGCTCACCAGTTTTAATTCTTATTCTATATCTTTGTGTTCAATTCTTCCCTCTTTTTACACTCTTGTGTCTCATAAAATATTAAGTTAATTTTTTGAAATTTTTTTTTTTTTTTTTTTTTGTTTTGGTACTGGGATTGAACTCAGGGGCACTCGACCACTGAGCCACATCCCCAGCCCTATTTTGTGTTTTATGTAGAGACAGGGTCTCACTGAGTTGCTTAGCGCCTCGCCATTGCTGAGGCTGCCTTTGAACTCGTGATTCTCCTGTCTCAGCCTCCCTAAGTGCTGGGATTACAAGCGTGAGCCACCACGCCCGGCTTAATTTTTTGAAATTTTTAAACCAAAATTTTTAAAAGGAAAATGTCTTTTAAACACATGAAATATTTGTAAATGCCTAGCTTTAACTGATAAATGCACTGAATTCAAAATAAGAAAACTCTTAAAATTTAGCTTATTTTTAAAAAATCCTTAATCTACATTTTCAATTAGAGTTGGGTACATTTAATATAATAATAAACTAAGAATGGTAATTGAAAGCCCTTTAAAAGATTATTGAAATTCTTAGCTTGGATAATTACAAAAATATTTACTCATTTTGACAAGAAACATTTTCCAGCTTAAAGTATATTCTAATATTTAAAAATATTTAGAAATATATGGCAAAGCAACTGAAAATATTGAATCTTTTAAACCACAAATAAACGTCGATATCCAAATTTACAAGTAATTAAACATATGCTTGTAATGAAGCCTGTCTAAACTCAGTGATATTGATAGGGACAAGTATCACTTGAAAATATTGAGATATTATGTTAATATTTACAACACATTTAGAGTTTTTTATGTTGTTTTCATATATAACTTTACTTAGAAAAATTAAGCCTGAATAACTAATATCAAATTTCATATTGTTTTGTGAAATGATTTTGTATAATGTTTTAAGACGATTCAAAATATATACAGCTGATGGAATGAAAGTTTTTGTAAACCTTTCATTCAATTATTTCCTCAGTAGAAGTAACTATTTCATGTTTTAAATAGATTGCTATGTTTTGAGTGCAGTGCATCTCAAAATGCCCAGATGCTATGATTATGCTCTTCCTTGAATCACATTAATAGACCACATTCATTTTAGCAATGTTAGGTTAAAAAAATAGAAATCAAATTTCTGTTTTTTATCAAGAAAAAAGCCAATTTATGTATATATTTATAGTGCAATTTGGGATATTTGTGTATAAAATGAAAAAGGCAGATAGTATGTGAAACAAAAGTGTCTAATATAGAGAGAAAAATTCTAAAATTTTATATCAAAACCATGTTTAAATTTCAAGTGTGTTAATGTGTTAATACATAATTAATTAATATAATTAATTACATAATATAATATAATTAATTGATATGTCTGTTGATTCTGAATACTCATTTTATACAGCCTAAAACAATTAAGCCTATGTTGCTACCACTATGTGGGAGAATTAGCTATCTGTATGCTAGAAACTATTATTAAATATATTTGATGGTGGCTCACACTTGTAATCCCAGCACTTTGGGAAGCTGAGACAGGAGAATTTTAAGTTCAAAGCCAGCTTTGGCAACGGCAAGGTGCTAAGCAACTCAGTGAGACCCTGCCTCTAAATAAAACATAAAATAGGCCTGGGGATGTGGCTCAGTGGTTGAGAATCCCTGAGTTCAATCCCTGGTACCAAATAAATAAATAAACAAACAAACAAATATATATATATATATATATATATTTGAGTAGAAAAAATAGGGCATTTACTAAAAGTGAACAAAAAGCATAACATAAATGGAAAGTTTCAGTCATTGTCAAGCCAATAGTTCTCTAAGTAACGAATTTTAAATTTCAGTTAAAATTATATTTTATTCAATCTGCTTTCTTTTTTCATTTGTCACTTTTACTCAACATTGTTTTCTAATTGTCTAGAAAGCATTAGGGCTTCCATAATGAATCTTCAATTTTTTGAAATATTTTATATTTGTTCTCCAGAAGCACCTATTTATTTATTGAATGATTCAAGAAGTACACATGGTGCATACACTATATCTTTGGTACTACTTGAGTATGATCATTAATAGTCAGTAATTAATCTTATTTTTATGTATCCTGTGCAATCTAACAAAATTCCTTGGGCATAACATTATTCAATATATGTGTATAAATTTAAAATAGCTTGAGTTATTGAGTGTCTACTGTGACTATAATGTATCAGTGTCTAATATAATCCAGACACTCTGCAAAGGCAATTAATGAGTAAATTTTAAATTTATTTTTCTATCAAGGAAGATAATATTTGTTTTGTGTCTTAGTAGGTAGCTTCTTAATGCCAAGAACCTAAATATTAACTATTGTTTAATAAATTACCAATCACTTGGTGTTCTCTTAGAGTTAAATAAATTTTCTTTACTTTTGTATTTAAAACAATCATGTAATTTTAAACAACATATTTGAACAATAATGTAATTTTTAACAATAATAAAATTTAAAAATTTTAATAATGCTATATGTCCTTTTGTAGCACTAGATATTTTTCAGTTTGTCATAACATTTTTGAATGACATACATCTCTACATAGATAGATTTGATGATGTCTGTCTTTGCTCCCGAAACTCCAATTTTATAATATTGATGTCAAAATTTTACAAAGCTGAAGGCTTTTTAAATTAAACTGATTCATCTTAACTTGTTAATATGTTCAGCACAATTTATTCTTCCTTCTTTTACTGGTAAAGTCAAATTCACAGACTGCAAGTTCAGACATACATCTTTTAATAACCCAGTTTCTAGCTTAAAATGAATAAGCCCACCCTATCAATAGAACTGGTCTCAATGTGGGGCACCAGGAACAGCCATGCCTTCTTTAATTGCATGCTATGAAAGTTCTATTTAAGGAAGAAAGTGCTCATTACCTGCCAACTTTTAGCAAGGCAGCAATAGTCTAAGCATTGTTAAAAATTTGCCACATTTAATTCTTCCATAACTATGATGCTTAAGAATTATTATTACTATTTTAATACTATCATCATCATCAGTTTTAGAGGGAAGAAAGAGAAATTTTCTTAACGCCCCAGAGTTTATGACAGCTTATACCAAATTAAGTCAGTTAGATTCTCCAAGCAGAGTCTCAAGGACATAGCTTTGTTCAATCCCTTCCTTAGGCTATACAAGGAATTGAAATGGAAAGTTCTGCTGGTGAGCATGCTGTAGAGTTCTGCTATGTGCTCTATTGTTTAGCTGGCGAGGTGGTTATTTTAAGAAACAGCCCTTCTAGAGCTTAGGGAAAACTTTCTGCAAAATGATCTGTCTTGTACCTTACTTAAAAATGCCATAGTCATTGTTCCATTAGTTCACAAGATCTATGACACTATTAATACTTTACACCATTTGCTTATGCAACATGTCTTTATGGGCATATGTAACAAAGCTGGAATCTAAGAAAATCTGAGAAAGCAGTATCTCTATCTTAACTCAGCTCCTCCTCCTGGAAAGGGTTGAAGTAGGTGGTAGGCAGGTGATAGAACATTAAGAAATGAGACGGAAGAATCTGTGGATGTTTATTACTTAATATTGCTTAATATAAATTTTAAGAGAAGAAAATTTCTGTTTCTAAGAACATATATTCTGATGAGGACAAAAAATATTTATCTCAATAAACTAATCCCTGGAAAGAATTTTTAAAAGTATTAAAAAGAAAATAATACTAAGTTTTAATAATATAATTATTATATTTATTTCTGATAAAGTTTAAAAAGTCTTTTTTTTTTAACCACTGATTATCACTGGACATGGATTGAGTATACTGTGAAGGTATGAACAACCATCACACAATATTAAGCTCCTATAATTTAGTAACTAGATTTAGTACAGCACTTTAAGCTTTTAAATTATTTTCTACTTAACTATTCATGTGATACCTGTGCTAATTATTTTTGTCTGTATCATACAGATCAATGAGGCTATTAATAGTAGCCTAATAATTCTATTCTTTGATAAGCAGAACACACGTTTAAAAATGAGAGAAATAATGACAACTAAACTTATAATTTTGTCAACTCCCTTGTGAATACTGTTAAAATAAGTAACATATCAACAAGCTACAAAATCTGTTTCAATTAATAATTTTTAAAATTGTTATTTGTGGTTTGATTACTCTCCTGGAATCAAGAGAGCAATACAAATCCCTTAAGGACAGTTGGATATGTGCATAGTACATTTATATTCAGCATAATTTTGGAGATGTTTTAAGAGAAGAGTATTACTACACTAAATTACTTAAATGCACTTTAATGTGAACTAATTTTCTAGCAGTTGTATAAGGTGAGTCAGTGCCAAGCTACTTTTATATTTAATAGCTTCTGGGACACTGGGATCCAACTTCCCTGTGGGCCATCCTCCTAAGGACTGAAAATGTTGCAGTAATTTTTCTTTTCCTAGTACAAAACAGCATTTTAGAACAATTGTTTCCAAACAGCAGGAGGGCTCAATTAAATTAAAGCAATGAGTTAACAAAGCAAGTATGATCTTAGCACCAAGAGAAAAGGATTGCTGAACTTCCGTTTAAAAATAAAATCTTGTGCCTAGATTCTGAAACTAGAAGTCAGAATATATTATTTTATATATATAGTTACTGAGCAAACATATAAAGCAAAATATTTTTTCTCTTGTTATTAATTTTATTTAACCCATGTTTATATGTTTATTTAGTAGAAACATATTTCTACTTTTTTTTACATGTTAGAAGTGAACGGAAAAGGGCTAATGTTACTTTCTTTAGCTTAGTATGTCACCTTTGATATCTCTGATTCTCAGCAACATAATTTTGAAAAAAAAAACCATGGATTTCTAATAATAAATTTGTTCTATATTTAACTGTTTGTTTCAGTCCTAAATAATATAATTTTGAAATCTAAAGTTGGTAATTTAAAATTTATTTAAGGTTTTAGTTATCATTTTGATAGACGGTTTTAATGTGAGGACTGAGAATAGTCTTAATTTTGTTTTTTTTTAAATGATCATTCTAATCCACAACATAAGCAAAACGGAGAAAAAAAACCAGCAGTTATACAGGCAGTGCATAAAGAATATATTGACTATAACCACTTGTTTTTTGTTTGTTTGTTTGTTTGTTTTTGCATTACTGTCAATGACCAAGGTAGGAAGAGGAATATACAATGTAAAAATCAATTTTATTTGGGCCATTGGACATTCAACTCAGCATGATTTTTCAATTTTACAAACAGTGGGAGACTCAACAAGAGATAATGAAGTAAAACAGGACCATGAAATCACTAGCAGAATTATTTTCTTTTTCTATTTTTTGATCATTTAAGTTCAAAATTAAATGCTTTTAAAAATGTTAGCAAGATGGAAGTTGTAGAACTGTGCTTTATTTATGTGCCAGATACAGTAAAAGCCCAAACTTTTCACCTCAAGAAAAAAATTATATTGAGAAATTGCAAATAAAAAACATAAATTTATACAGGAAAAAATATTGTGTAAATTTTCCAAGAATTTAAGTAAATTACTATGGTAAGTTTTAAGGTAAAATGCTACTTTGTGTCAGGGAAATTGATTCTTAAATAATTATCTTTCCTAATCTTTATGCAGATAGTCATCTTGGTCTGTAGGTCTCTATCAACATCATTCCCTAGATACATATGTGTATTTTACCACTTGGTTATATATTTCTAGCTTTCTCTCTTATTCAAATTATTCTATATGAGTCTTCTAGAATATCATTTATCTATCATGAATGGCAAACTTTCCCCCACTAGTTTTGAATATAAATTCCTATCTAGTCTTCAAAGTTCAACACAAATTAAATTTTTACTGGGAAGTGTATCTTTATGTTATATACAATATAAATATTATGGGATACTTCATTATTTTACTGACACAATTCTTTTATAATGAGCTAAATATTTTTTAATTATGGTACATGTCTTTCAACTTCATTATTTAGAATAGTTTTTCCCAACATAAATATAAATGAGCATTAAAGGGTGCAAAATTCATTTTTTAAGGCTATAGAAACTTTATTAACTAATGTAGAAACAAATCTGCACTAATTTTAATGATATGCTTAGCATATACAATGAAATTTTAACTTATAATCAGTGTAAACTATTAATGGAAGATTTTACATTTTTTCTCAGCTTTAAATTCATCTTAAACATTTTTTCATTGTTGCAGCACATGTCATTTCCAAAGGATTCTATTCAAATTGCTTAAATTGCCTCATATGACTAGTAGACAGCATATTAGGCCACATCAGCAGTGAATGTTTTAATGTATGATGTGGATGTATGCACACATATATGAAATAAAATAATACTTAGAAAACTTGATACAGTGGTACAATAAACAGATACATTCCATTAGGAAGAGAACATGTGATTTTATGAATGGAGTCCCAGAATAGCTGAGTAAAGACACATAAAAGTTAAGAGAGGAATTGATATTTAAGAAGAGAAAACAAAACTACTCAGTAAGAAATCTGTCATAATTTTTTTTAATTTCTTAAAATGTTTAGTATGAATTTGACTTTTAAATGACTTTTATTTATTTTTTGATAAAATATATGCAAAATTTTTGGTTGTGAATGCATATTTATTTATATGTATGGAGGGAAAGAATACTATGTAAAGCAAAGATGACCAAAGCATAAATTTCTCTCTAATATCTTATTCTAACCCTTTGAATAATCCCAGCCACTCAGGAGGCTGAGGCAGGAAGATCACAAGTTTGAGGCCAGTCTGGGAAACTTAGTGAGACCTTGTCTCAAACTAAAAATATGCAAAAAGGACTAGCTTTTTACCTCAGTGGTAGAGCACCCCTGGTTTCTCTCCCCAGTGCCACACACATACACAAAAAAGTGTTTGTAGCACAAAATGATAATTGTATAAGTAACAGAAATGTTAAAATTAGCCACATTTAGTCATTTAATGATATATAGGTGAGCCAGGCACAGTAGCACACGCCTGTAATCCCTGCACTTTGGGAAGCTGAGACAGGAGAATCGTGAGTTCAAAGCTAGCCTCAGCAACGACGAGGCGCTAAGCAACTCAGTGAGACCCTGTCTCTAAATAAAACACAAAATAGGGCTGGAGATGTGGCTCAGTGGTTGAGTACCCCTGAGTTCAACCCCCAGTACCAAAAAAAAAAAAAAAAAGATATATAGGTAACATGAATATCATGCTGTATACTCTAAATACAGATAATTATATCTATCATTGTTAAAAACAAAAGTAAATAAACCTATCTTAACTACATAAATATCTTCATGTAATTTGTTCTCACATATCTTGTTTCTATTCCCTCTCCCTGATGGACATTATGAGAAATAAGCCTTCATCTAATCAATAGGTTCTTAAAAAAACACTCAGGATTTAACAGTTCTCATCAAAAAATCAAATGACAGCAAGTGTTTGCAAGAATGGGGAGAAAAAAGAACCCTTGTACAGTGTTACTGGAAATGTAAATATGTACAGGCTTTATGGTAAATAGTATGGATATTACTTAAAATAAAACTGTCACATGATCTGGCAATCTTGCTTCTGAACATATTCCCAAAGTAAATGAAATTAGTATGTTGTGAAGATATATCTGTACTCCTAAGTTCATTGTATATTTTTATAATAGCCAAGGTATGGAATTAACTTAAATATCTACTAATTGAAAAAGGAACTTATAGAATGAGTAGATAATGTAGAATACCGTTCTTCATTACCTTCTGAAGGTAATTCTGTCATTTGTGACAAAATGGATAAAACCTGAAGGTATTATGTTAAAGGAGTCAGAAAAAAACAAATTCTGTGTAGTATGTATGATTATCAGTTACATGTGATACCTAAAACTGCTGAACTCATAGAGGGCTATCAGAGACTGGGGAGTGGGGGTAACAAGGAGACACTGGTCTAAGGGTACAAACTTTCAATTATAAGATCAATAAGTTCTGGGGATCTAATATACAGCAGGGTCACTATAGTTAACAATTCCATATCATATACTTGAAGTGTTATAAGATAGTATATCTTAAATGTTCTTACCAGAAGAAAACAGGTAACTGGGTGAGAAGCATTTTAACTAAGTTGACTATGCCAGTCATTATCCTCCTCCTTCTCTCTCTATATATACATACATATATATATGTATATATATATATATATATTTATCACACATATGTGTCTCTACATATATACATGCACAAATGCATGTGCAATTTATATATGTTATAAAGTCTTTGGATTATACAACTTAAATTTTTTAAATTTGTCAACTATACCTCAATAAAGCTGAAAAATAAAATGAATAAAATAAAAATAAAAAAATCAAACAACCAAGTTCAGTTTGAAGAAGTTTCAAGACACATCAGATTTCATTAATTTATATCATCGATGCCTTGCTCAGAATACCTGATAGAATTGAATCTTATATTAAAAATGCATAATTATAAAAAATTAATAGTCATTTATAACAATATGTGCATAAAATTTCAAGAGTAGAATTTTATTACAGATCTTTTCAAAGCCATAAAAAATGTGATTAAATTATAGTTACACACCAGCAGTAGAATGTTTTCTGCCAATTGTTTTTGCAAATTTCTTTTTGTGGCATGGAATTAAACTGCTACCATAAGAAAAAAAAATCTATCTTAAGCAATTACATCAACATAAAGATGGTGTATTATGGAAAATCCCCAGACCAAAAAAAGAAGTTTCAAATAGCAGTTAAATAATCACAAAAATCATTAATGTCAAAAATGTATATTGTGAATGCAACTAAAACATTTTATGAAATGATAAAATAAACAGTATCTCAAAGTAAGTATAATTTTTACAGTTTTAAATATGCATGTAATTAATATGTTTAATGTAATAGATATTTGAATATTTCATGTTTTCCTCACATTTTATATTGTCCAACTTAACCCTCCAAAATTAAAACATTATTACTCTTGAATTATCTTTTATTCATAATTGTTTTAAATGTGTATATATGAGGAATTTCTGTATGTGTAGAAATATTTTAAATATATGTACATAAACAACCATTCTATATGTCAAAATCTGAATAGGAAAACAAGAACAATCATGTCTAATTTAAAAAATAGAATATAATGAAATAATTTAATTAAAATTAAAAACTAAACATCATTTAGTGATAAAATCTTGAATAAATTTGGGGACCACAAGTGGGAGCAGGTACATGCTGGAACCTGGAATCATGGATACATGGAAAAACGGATCCACTATTGAATACAAACAATACTGATGCAGAAGACCAGAGAAACTACCGTGGCTTTTCTCTTCTTTGCATCTTGTTTTCCAGCTCTTTTACAGAATTACCCTTTATCTAAATCAAACTTAAAGCCATGTGTGAGCATTAGGCTCCAGAGAATAATAGAAGTATAATGAAAAAAGTATCTGAAAGAAAAACAGATCAAAGATGATGAAACTCCATAAAAGCATTACATGCAGATTTTAGCTTTTAAATCAAAATGTTAAATCTCAATGTCCTAATCCCTGAAATCTGTGAATATATTACCTTACAAGACAAAAACTGAATTTTAATGATGTGATTAAGATAAGGATCTTAAGAAGGATATATTATCCTGAAAAATGTAATGGGCCTAATCTAAATATATAGGTTCCTAAATTTCTCCACAATGACATTGTCTTTAAACAAGCATAAATATTCACAAGTTTACCTTTTTTTTGTATCATTATTTCTGAAGGCATTCATGTCATGTAAGATATATTGAATACATTTTTATACTTTTTCTCTTTTTTAAAAATATCTCTTTCTTGTTATAGGGACCTTAGCCAGGAAACTAGTAATGAGTGAAAAAATATATATTCTTTCATCCTTTACAAGAAAATAGCTTGAATTTTCCTAAGCAATTAATTATCCACAGACAAGTAGCATGAATAAATCATCATCTGAGACATCATTAATATTTTGATGCAGAAAAGAATGGAATGAGGAAAGCAGAAAAGTATTTAGGATGATACTTCTGCAAACTTAAACTATAGAGTACCATGTAGTAAGGGCAGTGGTGGTAAAAAAGCAGAAAAACTGAGTGAGTCTATATGTAGAAAAGGAATTATCAAGCCAAGGCAGGATAGATAAGTAAGCCAATCACAAAAAACAAAATGCCGAATGTTCTCTCTGATTAGTGGATGCTGATACATAAGGGGAGTGGGAATGGGGAACATAGGAGAAATGGAGGAACTCTGGATGGGGAAGGGAGGAGAGAAGGGGGAGGGAAGGGGGAATGGGTGTAGCAAAGATGGTTGAATGAGATGGTCATCACTACCCTAGGTGCATGTATGAAGACACAAATGGTGTGACTCTATCTGGTTTGCATTTATTTATTGTTGTATCTTTGGGTAAATTTCTAAAAAATTCCAAATCTAAATTTTTAATTCATGTTTAATTGATAAAAACATTAAAATTGTATATATTTAATGGGATTACCGTGTGTATTATCTGTGCGATGTTTAAATCTGATTAAACATATCTCATCAAAATGTTGATAATTTCTGGTGAACTTTCAAAGTCCTCTCATCTAGCTTTTTGAAATATACATTAAATAATTGTTTTCAATATTCAAACTACTATAAAATAGCACTCCAGAACTTCATACTAATTCCTATAACTCAGTACTCACTGACCAACATTTCTGCATCCCTCCCTTCCTTTTATGTTCCTCAGCATCTGGTAATCACCATTCTACTCTCAACTTCTGTGAGATCAACTTGGTTAGATTTCCCCTGTAAATGAAGTCATGCAGTATTTGTCTTTCTGTATCTGGCCTATTTCACATGACATAATGACCTCCAGTTTCATCCATGTTGCTACAAATGGCAAAATTCCATTCTTTTTTATAGATGAATAGTATTCCATTGTGTATATATACACCACATTTTATCCATTTCTCAGTTTGTGATGTCTTTTTAAATACATGATCATTTCTTTCTATTTTGCATCTTTATTGAGAGCATTATTTAATGTATAATGCTCCCTCTAACAAACTTATTAGTTGAACTAAGATTCTTCTACTCACGTATAAATTTATGAGTTTACACATTTTAGAATTCATTTAATTATGCATAATTTCTTTTAATTTTGCTTCCTTCCCCTACTTGCTGAAATAAATATTCTATTTCAGCATAGGAACCTATATACCCCCAACATTTTGGACCCTGCCTGCTATAACAGAGAATACTTAATACATATATAAAAATAAATAGATGATTTGGCTTAGCATTTTATTAGTTTTAGGTCCAAGACTTTACAAGTTGTTGTTTGGGCTTAAATTATGTTTCTTTATAAGGTATTTTGCATATATGACACATATTTACACACAAACAAAAATCAGTTAAAACTTCAGATGAATTATGGTTTGTAGATTATTTGATGATTAGTTTATAAGCTCTATTTAATTATGAGAGAATAACAGCTAGCAAAAGCATGTTGTTGAGAGCTTTGGCCATTCAGTAGTAAAATAATATGTTAATTTTTAAAGGTAATTTTGCTTATTGTAGCTGGACTTTGCAGTGCACATCTGTAATTCCAGCTATTCAGGAGGCTGAGGAAGAAGGATCACAGGTTTGAGATCAACCTCAGCAGTATAGGTAGATCCTGTCTCAAAATGAGAGATAAAAAGGGGTAAAGATATAGCTCAGTGGTGGTGTGACCCTGGGTTCTCTGCCTTGAACCACGCATACACACAAAAAATATCTGTTTATCATAATATCATACTTAGAATTTCTGTAACTTATAAGGTGTATTCTCTGTGTAAAACATATAATACAAATACTATTTCAATTAAAATCTCATTTCAAAATTATTACAATTTGTATTATAGTGTGTAAACTGCATGTGCTTAAAATTAATGTATATAATATTTACATACATACATAAATACATGATTATTATTATTTTAAAAAGATCTCATAGCAATCTGATAAATACCAATGGATTTTCTCATTACTTAATATGTAATCTCAAGATTCTCCCTCTTCGCCTCCTTCTTTCTTTCACTCCTCTCACACATGCTTCATTCATTTATTCATACATGTATTAAATGTATTTTAGTGTTGACTGCCTAATAGATACTGGGCAAAGAACAGTTAAAACGCAGACATTATCCATGCTAGAAGTCTCCCTCTGGTCAGTTTTGCTCAATAAGATATGTATGACAGGATTGCTTCCTGGCAATAGTTCCCAATTTATTTTGGAGGAAAGGGCAAGGAGAATATTAAAATCTTGGCATTAAAATATCATTTGAAAATGAAAAGTTCAATAGGCAATAAATGGTGTGACTGTATAGATGAGGACCAAATCTATATATGAGAACTAAATAAGCAAAATCAGTATATACCACTTAGTAGCATTCTGTTTCTATTTCTAAGCCAGAAATCTGAGCACCAAATTTGTCCTTGTTTTCTTCCTCAGAATCCATTGGCAGATACATATCTTCTCAGTTTTGCCTTCATAACAAAATATCAACAAACCTTTCTCTTCTGTACCTTTGTTTTTTCTGCTGTGGAAAGAAGGAGGAGGAGGAGGATTATATAATGTTGGATTATATAGCATCACCTACAAGATCTTTAAGTATTTAGTCCTATTTGTATTTCTATTTTGTCCTTCCTCATGACCCAATTTGTGATGATTTAGTGATGATTTCCTGAAATAAACTTCTTTCATTTACTTTCCATTTAATTAATTAATTTGTTTATTCATTTATTTATTTTGGTAGCTGGGGATTGAACCCAGAGGTTTACCACTGAGCTACATCCCAAGTCCTACTTATTTATTTGTTTGTTTATTTGTTTGCTTGTTTTTACTATTTTTAATAACTAACATAGGTGATTTTATGTACAATTACAGTCAAAATTGCATTCTATAATGGATATTCTTTTTTAAATTTTTTAAAAAAATTTATTCTACTTATGTACACATGACAGCAGAATGAATTTTGATTCATTATACACAGACAGGGCACAACTTTTCATTTCTCTGTATGTAATGTAGAATCACATCATATATGCAGTCATACATCACAGGGCTATGATATCAATCTCATTCCAACATCTTTACTCCCCCCATCCGCTTCCTTCCCCTTTGGCCAAATTTTCTCCATTCTTCCCATGTCCTCTCCTCCATTATGGATCAGCATCCACTTATCAGAGAGAACATTTGACATTTGGGTTTTTGGGATTGGCTTATTTCACTTAAGGTGATATTCTCCATCTCCATCCATTTACCTGCAAATGTCATAATTTTATCCTCTTTTATTACTGAGTAATATTCTATTTTGTATATATACCACAATTTCTTTATCCATTCATCTATTGAAGGGCATCTAGGTTGGTTCCAAAGTTTAGTTTTTGTGAATTGAGCTGCTATAAATATTGAAGTGGCTGCATCACTGCAGTATACTCTTTTTAAATCTTTTGGGTGTAGACTGAGGAGTGGAATATCTGGGTCAAATGGTGGTTCCATTCCAAGTTTTCTAAGGAATCTCCATGCTACTTTCCAAATTGGTTATACCAATTTGCAGTCCCACCAGTAATGTATGAGTGTGCCTTTTCTCCCACAACCTCTCCAACACTTATTGTCATTTGTATTCTTGATAATTGCCATGCTGACTGGCATGAGATGAAATCTTAGAGTGGCTTCGATTTGCATTTCTCTAATGGCTAGAGATGTTGAACATTTTTTCATATGTCTGTTGTTTGATTGTATATCTTCTTCTGAGAAGTGTCTGTTCAGCTCATTAGCCCATTTATTGATTGGGTTGTTTGTTTTTTTGGTGTTAAATTTTTTGAGTTCTTTATATATCCTAGAGATTAGTGCTCTATCTGATGTGCATGTGGCAAAAATTTGTTCCCAGAATGTAGGCTGTCTGTTCACTTCATTGATTGTTTCTTTTGCTGAGAAGCAGCTTTTTAGTTTGAATCCATCTCATTTATTGATTCTTGCTTTTACTTTTTGCACTATAGGAGTCTTGTTAAAGAAGTAACATCCTAATTTGACATGATGAAAATTTGGGCCTACTTTTTCTCTATTAGGCGTAGAGTCTCTAATCTAGTTTCTATGTCCTTGATCCACTTTGGGTTGAATTTTGTGCATGTTGAGAGATAGGGGTTTAGTTTCATTTTGCTGCATATGGATTTCCAGTTTTCCCAGCACCATTTGTTGAAGAGGCTATCTTTTCTCCAATATACATGTTTGGTACCTTAGCAATGTCAATGTTCCCAATTTAGTATACTGTTAACAATGCAGCAAAATGTATTTTTCAGCTCCAGATTTTCTTAACATTTCTTCTAAGAGGCTATGAAACAGGATATAGAACAGAATTCTAACTCAGAAACCAAGGCATCAAGGAGAAAAACTGGTTCTTTCTGGTAACATTTTGTGGAGGCACAAAGACTGTCAGTATATGATGTGAAGGGAGGCAGGGTTAGGCAAAGTGTTCTAACCACAAAGTAAACACATTCATGTTCAAAAATAAGTGTGAATGAAAACAGAGGGGAAAAAATCAAAGGAAAAATGGGTTTCATACAACACAGTATCAAAAAGTAAAAGGAACACACAAAAATGCCCAAACTGGTGACAGGTAAGTCCATAGCCTATTGTGATAGGTCTTTCCAGCATCAATCAGATTTCTTCTCATCTGTTATCTCAAGATTATTCACAGATATGGTAACTTAACAAGAGTCTCTCTCAGAGGGACAGTTAGGCAGGCTTCAATGCTTGGTTTCTGAGTCTGTTTGTGCCATGTAAGCATCCAACTCCGTATCCAGGTGTCCTTTAGCTTTCAACATGTATACATCCAACTGGTTGTCTGGCTGCTTCTTGGTCAATACAGGGCAAGTGAGGGCACCTCTTCCCTGCCTAAAGCCTCAGCCTTGGCCTCTAAAGCCCCCTCTTCCTTGAACCATCATGCCCCAACCTCTACCATCAAATCTGACATGACTCATAGCTCCAGGCCCAAGGCTCCCCCTCTTCACTTCTTCATAAGCCCATTTGGATGAACTATGGCTCATCCACCTAAGAGCAGGTTTTGACCTCAGAATGACATCTTGCCCCTAAGTTTCTGGTGGCACATCCCCCACAAAGTCTTCCCATGCATAAGCATCTCTGGATTATGGACAGAACTCATCCTCCAATTGCTCCCATGGCCAGGACCCCTATATGTCGGCTTAACCTTACCTGGATATTGCTCTTACCCAGGTGCTGCTTTAAGCTCTTCTGCTTAAGTTTTAATGCTGCCTGGACAAAGGTTTGAGATAGGGTACGGCTAAGTTGCTGAGGCTAGCTTCCAACTTGGAATTCTTTTGCCTCAGCCTCCTGAGCTGCTAGGATTGCACTTGTGTGCCATTGTGATCTGCCAACTTTTCATTTTAAATAATTCTTCATGAAACATGAAAATTAAACTTCTAATATAAAACAGGTTAATATTACTCTATTTAATCTGGATTATGATTTCCTTTTACTCACTTTCATATTTCCTTGGCTATTTCTATATAGTTTATCATATAATATTATAGATGCACTACTCTTCCTTCTTCGCTGGAATATAATGGATTCCAGATTCTTTGGTGTAATTTCTGTGTTCTTGAAATTCTCTGTGACTTGTATAGTGCATAATTGGAAAATAACTTATTGAACAGCTATTAAATACATGCCCAAGAAACTATTAGGATGCGGGGCTTGCAATCAGTCCCAAGCCAGCGGGTCAAAGGGGCACCCCCATATTCACCTAGCCATGGATGTTGGGAAGAATTGGAGCCGACTAGCTGCCTGTTCCCAGCCCTCTGCCGCCACAGGACAATCAGACATGTCAGGGAGTCCAGTCAGAGCAGGAACCAGTTTATTTGCGGAATAAGCATCCAACTTATAGGGCCGTTCTGCCAATCAGAGACAATGCATGTAGGCAGCAGCTGTCCATGTGGCAAGGCACGTAAGCCCCCTGAATTCTGTCCATGAGCTGCACATTTGCGGAACCAACAGTAAACCAATCATACAGTTCTTCCTTTCTTTGTGCCTTTCCCATTTACACACAATGGCTAGTCCTAAGGGTGTAGCATAGAGCTAGCTCCCCACATGAGGAAAACTCCACTAATTAAAAAATTCCATGAAACATATATTCTATCCTCAAAAGGTTTATTTTTAAAATTTTTTCTTTAGTTCTTGATGGACCTTTATTTTACTCATTTATTTACATGCAGTGCTGAGAATCAAACCCAGTACTTCACACATGTGAGGCAAGCACTCTACCATTGAGCCATAACCCCAGCCTCTCAAAAGGTTTAAAACATTGCAGGGATGATAGGATTCAGAAATAAATTGTAATATTATACGATTTATATTAATGTATAATTAGCTATTCGTGTGTATTAGTACAGGAATATGGTTATAAGGGATATTAGTTAGATATATTTTAGATATATCTAAAATATTTAAATATTTTAGGTATGGAGTTTAGGCCACTTTTATTTTTAAACATGTGAAATAATGGAAATATGCTTTAGAAAAAATTATCAAGTGATAATATACAGAAAAAAATTGAAAGATACATTTATAAAGTAATTTGAATCATAATTTATGTAACATTTGAATTATGGGATTTTTTTTCCCAAAGAAAAAAGTTGTGGAAATGGTGAGATGAGGTAAAAATAGTGATTCAACTCTGGAGAAATGTGGCAAATGTTGAGAGATCGGTGTCAACAATCATAAATCATGTTGATAGTAACTACCCTTGATATAAGGCAATGACATTGGTGTTGTCCCTGTATGAGCTTCTTATCCTGAACTCTACCTAATCAGTATAAAACATCAGAATACTCTGATAAAAGTGGACTGCAATATAACTGACATTTCTCACTACTGTCAAGGTTAATAAATACAAGGAAAGTCTAAAATGATTATAACCAAGAGGAACTTGGAAACATAGAAATTAATATGAAGTAGTATTCTGGATTAAATCCTGGGGAAAGTAAAATGACATTAGGGAAACACTAAAGAATCAACTGTAGATTTTACTGAATCAACTGTAGATTTTAAGTAATGAAAATAGTAATATCAGCCCATTAAATGTATTGATGCAAGGTGGTGATGTCAGGGGAAGTAGTGTGCAATATGTGAACTAAGTAGAAGAGTCTGATCTGCTCAATTCTGTGAATCTAAAACTGCTGAAAGTTTTATTAATTTTAAAAATAACAAAATTAGATTTAGAATACTTAAATCATCACATGATAAGTTTGTATTAGTATTATTAATAATATTTACAGAGGAAATTCTATTCACAGCTATGTGTCAACATGTCATTGTTTTTCCAGGGATCATAAAACATTTTTCTTTTATTTCACTTGGTTTCTTTTTTAACATTTGTACATTATCACTTGTGTGTGTATGTGTGTGCATGTGTAACCTTTGTTATAAGCTATGCTATTTAGAAAGAATGATTTAAAAATTAATTACAGAATGAGGTAAATAGATTTCATTATTTAACTATTCACAAGACTAATCAAAATAGTTATTTCAATAGCTGGTGAATTATTATAAAAAATATCTATACATAGCTCAGTACAGGTGTTATTACTTTTGGATTAATAATAGTGACATTTTTACTGCATATGTAAAGTTTTATATATTATTTTTACCATTGAACTACTTCAAAATTTTTAAACACTTCCATTAACTTATCTGTAGAGTTTCCCTGGTATATCTCCAGATAGGCTCTGATTAATTTATATATGTATGCAGGTAAAAATAATTTTTTCCCTTGGTTTACATAATTAATAGTTCTCCACATTAAATTATATCTGCTCATTAGTTATTCAATAAAAATATTCCTCTTAAATTTTTCACAACTAATATCTAACTAACATAGTTATCCCATTCCATTTTTGTTTCCCTCTTGGCAAAGACCTAATTTTGTCCTTTCTTACTCAGTAAATAGGTAGATGAATATCTGCCTCTCTAATATCAATTTCATATCACATGTAAAGTATTATATTTTCAAAAACTATATTTTGTGTTTTAGTAATTTTGCTATCATTTCCAAATTGATTTCCCTATGTTTTTATTATAGTTTATCTATACCTGACTTAACATTATTACAAATAAGGGCTATTTATTGATTTCAATTCATTCTAACTTGAGGAATAGTGTTTTACTTTCTTAAAATTTATTTTGGGTGTTCTTTCTTTAAAAGATAATACAAATGGCATAAAATTATGTATTCTTGAAAATGTATTAAAGAAGTATCAATCAAATTAAAGAAATTTTACACTCCTCACCAGTGTGATCTTGTGATCATGACAGACCCTTCAAAGAAATGTGAAAGAGAAATCCTTCTGACACATTTTAAGATTACAGCAAAATCTTAATGCAAAAACCACTCCTGTTTAACACTGACTACAGTCCTACCTAGTATAATAAAGCAGTGCAGTAAAAGAGCAAAAAAGTAAACAAGTTTTCTGGACATACATTAAACAGCAATTATATTTCTATAAACCAGCAAAATTATGTCATAAAATTTAGCTTTGAAAATTTCATTTATAATAGTTCTAAAAGTATAGTATTTTTATAAACAAGTGTGTAATATTTTTGTAGAAAACAATTATGAAACTTATCAAAAATTATCAATTTATAGTTAAATTAAAATACATGTTTCTCATGAATTGAACAACTCAACACTATAATAATATTTAAAATTTTCCAGCTTGATTGATGAAAGATAATAACATATATTTCCAAACTAAACTGAAATATTTTGTTTTTGTGAATATATGTACTCATATAAATCAATGTGTTAATTCTAAAGTGGCACAGAAGAATAAACAACAAGAATAACCAAAAACAAAATTGTTAAGTGGAACATGGAAGACTACTCAGAAATAAAAATGTGAAATTTATAAAGTTATATTTACTCAGAGATTGTGAATCAACAGATAAGAATATTATTTATACAAATATATTGAACCAACAATGGAATATGTTTCCAAAGTGCACACATGTATTTTATTAAAGTATTACACTCTGCTGCCTTTATAGTATTAGCATATATATTCTTCAAATCTCTCTTGTAAAGACCACTGTGATTTTAAAAAAAAGTCCTGAAATCAATGCCCTCCTTTCAGTGCCCTGAAACTAAATGATCTGATTAAAGAAACCAAAGCATTTTAATAATGATAATAATAGTATGGCTTTCTCTTAAGTTCCTTTTATAGAACAAAGTAATTGTGAATTTATAAATTAAAATAGAAAATAGTAACTGCCATACGTTTATATCTCAAATCAGTAAGTTATCCTCATTATTTGAAAGCCTTCAGAGACTAACTCATTTGATAAATACATTAATTCAGATTACAGTTAATCCACTCACCCATTTGTAGAGAACACAGTCTTGCTTTGTAGATGACATGTTTAGACACTTTTGAGAATATTGTTTAAGTTCACCTGGCTAGAAATAAAAAGTTTTCAAAGACCATCTCAGTAGACAAATGTGAATCTGTATTTTTTTCCTTAAAATTTTAGTGGATAAGATTCTATCTCAATCAAAATTCTCACATTTCAATTTATTGCTATTTCAAAAATTATTATTCACATGTTGACTTTATTTACAAATGACATGAGTTTTATGAAAATTAAATATTTGAATAGGTATGAAGACATAAATGTATGCTTTTTAAATGATATCAATGAAAGACTGCCTTAAAACATTCCCTTTATCATTTAAAATCTTTGCCTGGAGTTTCTGAGTTGGATGTGTTATTTCCTGAATGATAGAAGAACAATTTTAAGTTGAAGAATCCAATGAGATACAAGTAGAATGACATGGTGCAACTTGTAGTATTTATTGTCTGCTATAAAATGTTTTAAAATATTTGTGACTTTGTACATATAATACAGCAATGCAAAGATACAGAAGACATCCAAGCATGAATGAAGTTACATTAGTGTTTATAAATTTTACTTCATATATGTTATCCAAATTAGGTTCTTAAAAAATACGGTACTCTAAGTCTTCAGAAAATATGTTTAGTTCTTTTGAATAAATTTTGAAAGTTTTTAGGTACATTATATCATTAGTATATTGAATTATTTCTCACACATGTTCAAGCCTACCCCTCTGGTTAGTTTATAATAATATATAAATATTGTAAAAATGTTTTGGGTTTCAAATGTATTCCCTTTAAAAATAGTCCCACTGAAGATTTTGTTGTTGTTTTTATTGTTGTTACTCTAAGAAAATACTGCAATAACTGTAAGAAGCAATATTTAAAGCTAATTTTATTTTTGAGATTAAAAAACTAATGTAATTTTAAAACATGTAAATGAATAAGGAAGCTTTTGAAATGCACACAAGGTATATAACTGAAGTTACATAACAAATCAAAAACTTGATGTAAATTTTAAATTGTGAGTCTATATTCAACAATTAACTTAAAATAGAAATTTAATAATAAATAATACAATAAATGTCTTAGCAACCTAAAAATGGATAGAGTGTATTCATCATCTCTAAACTTTAACTTCTAGACACTCATTTTTTATTCTTAATGTTGTGTGACTTTATCTTCAGTTGCTAACTTACTATCCATCAAGCACACAGTCATTTCCAATATATACTAGAAAAAAGAAAGCATAAGATTTGAACAGTCCTATGTTGTTTGAGGCACAAATTTAAGTTGTTAAAACCTGTCTCCAAATTTGGCATAAAATAAGTTTTTAATTCTAGTTAATACCTTAATGTGAAGGGCTTCTTGTTGCCTTATGGATACCTGAATAATAAAATTATATGGCAAATTTTGTTGTTCTATATTTATACAAATTCTGGTAGTTGATATAAACTTTTGTACTTTAAGATACTCTGTTATAATCATGCAAAAACAAATCTAGCAGAAATCAAATTCTCAAATTTCTAGAATAGTTTTTTTTTTCTCTTTCCAGTTTTTAAAGAAAAATCTAAGAATAATTTTTTGTTGTTCCGAATGATGTTGAAGTGTGATGTTTACACTTATGTAGAAAGTTGATTTGAGATTCAGTGGATCCAAAGAAACTTAGTCTCTTTGAAAGAAGAATTATTAGCCGGGCGTGGTGGCTCACGCTTGTAATCCCAGCACGTAGGGAGGCTGAGACAGGAGAATTGTGAGTTCAAAGCCAGCCTCAGCAATGGTGAGGCACTAACAACTCAGTGAGACCCTGTCTCTACATAAAACACAAAAAAAAATAGGGCTGAGGATGTGGCTCAGTGATTGAGTGCCCCTGAGTTCAATCCCCAGTACCAAAAAAAAAAATAAAAAAATAAAAAAAGAAAGAAGAATGATTTATTTAAGTCATTACCCAAGAGTGGTATAAGGATCATGATATCTGGAGCACTTGAGCTCCCTAAGCTAATTTTGGAATAAGATAGTCACAACTGCCAAATAGCATTTTGCTTTATTACTCTATGTTAAAAATAAAATTTGTGCTTCATAAACAAATTTCATTCAGTCATTTGGTTTTAGTTTCTAACAATATATATATTTGAATTAGTAGGAAATGTTTGTATGTGGGTACAGGGGGCGTATATGTGTAAGGAAATTTTCAAAAAATAGTTACCTATACTGCTATCAAATAAAACTCATAAAATCATATTGTTAACTTGTATCACAGATAGGAAGGCAAAATTAGTAATGTCCAATATGAGAAAAAACATGCCCTACAGCATGGTTTTGTAAATATCCTCCATTTAAGTACAAGCTGCAAATGTGAGGGTACTCAATTCAGAGTTAAGGTGGAATGTGTATGACTGGTTCTTGCAACTCAGTGTGAACGAGTATGAGCTAACTCTAGCACATTATAAGAAATCAAGAAATGTAAAGTGATGTTATGGTTTAGATACAAGGTGTGCACTAAAGTTCATGTGTGAGATAAAAATCAAAGAATGTTCAGAGATCAAATGTTCAAAATCATCATTGGCTTAAACCATGAATATGAATTAATTGGGTGACAACTGTAGGCAGGTGGGGTGTAGCTGGAGCAGGCAAGTCACCAGGAGTATGCCTTTGAGGGTTTATGTTTTGTCTCAGGTGAGCAAAAACTTCTCTCTTTCTGCTCCCTGATGGCCATGTTCTGAGCTACTTTCCTGTTCCATGCCTTTCCACCATGATATTCTGCCTCAACTTGGGCCCACAGTTATGGAGTCAGTGGACTATGGACTGAATGTCTGAAATGGTGGTTCCCAAATTAACTTTTTCTGCTTTATGTTCTTCTTTTCAGGTCTGTTGATAACAGCAATGAGTGAATTGACTAAAACAAGTGTTGACATGAAAATAGGAAATCAGGATGGACTACAGATTGTGATTGAAAGGTGCTAATTCAATGGTTTTGAAATGAAGTGGATATTAGCACCATCTATCCACAAGGACTAAATTAGTCATGATTATAAACGGCCAAAAACAAAAGACCACAGTGTATTTAGATAAAAAGCAAAACATTATAGTAGTTATCAAGATGTTCTAAATTGGTATAGATATTTTTTAATTCTAGAAAATTTGACCAATAAGTTCCATATTAAAAGTAAAACAGTAAAGTTGTCAAACAGAAGAAACCAAAACTACAGAGCAATATGCTGCTTATAAGCAAAGCATCTTAAATATGAATTACAGGTTAAAAAATAGAAATATATTCATATTAGTTAAAAATATTGAACAGAAGAATGTTCATTAAGCCATAGGAATATCACACATATGCATGAGTATGAACAAAATTATTTGCTCTATATGTACAATTTTTGGAATATTGAACTAGTGACATGATTTCTTTGTTCCTGGTAAGGACCTAATTTCTGGTTTATAGAGGGTGTTTCCTAGCTTGTTCTCACATCATGGAAGGGAGGAAGATATTATAAGGGTAGTAATCCTATTCTAGTAGGCTCCCCAATAATAACATAATCATCTACAAACAGGCCCAATCTTGTCATCTCATTACCTTGGAGGTTGGGTTTACAACATATGAATTTTAGAAGGTACACAAACTTTCAGATTAAAGCACAAAAGTAGTATCATTTCATGTAAAATAGACCATTTAGAAAAATCCTCCAATATCCTCCAGTATCCTCCAATACTAGTTCAATACATTTACAATAGAGCAATTGTAAATTATTTCAAATATTGACATAATATCAATTGTATACTCTGATCAACTGAAATTAAGACTACTAGAAAATTTTCAACAAGATAGAAACAACATAAATATTCATCTGAATTATTGTGACTTTAAGCAAAATTCACAAAAATGAATAGAAAATATTTTAGGCTGAATATCAATTACAGTATATATCAATGCTTACTATCAAGTAGCTGAAACACTGATTAAAAGGAAATTTTAAAATGCATATATTTAATTGAAAAGAAAGAAAGTTTTAAAATAATTTATCCTAGCTAATGCCTCTGTAGCTAGAAAACATTTAGCAACTCAAAAAGAGTAAGAAAGGAAACAACAATGATTTTTCAGCAAAATGGAAAACAATCATTCCATAAAGAACCTCATTCTCTAGAATCCATCAATCAAATGTATAAAGTGATATAAATCAAGAAAAATGGATAAAGAAATCAATTGCTAATGTGCCAATAGAAGCAAATAACTTAGGATAGGGACATTGAGGAGAAGATCACCACAGACTCTCCAATCATTTTGAAAGATATAAACAACTTTATCTCAATAAAGTTTAACAATTTAGGTAAATTGAACAATTCTCAAAAAATGAAAGAGAACATTAATTGGCAAGCTGATAGCAAAAACTGAGAAACTGAATACTCTTTAATTTTTTAAGATAGCATATCTGCTACAAGATATCATCCCACAAAGAACAGAAAGGGCCAAGAAGCTTCCTCAGAAATTCAGGCAAAAATTTTTCTTCTCCATTGGTCTGGAGGTCCATCTAATTACCATTTTCCATTCTATTGCTTACATTTCTCTCAGTACTACGGAGAAATATTATTTCCTTCCTGGGATATTCTTGATGACTAAAAGGAAAAACAAAATCTCAATTAAATGTTAATTTTGCCTTTAGTCACTAATGTCTGTTTTCACACCTTGCTGTTAATGCAAATAGATTTTAATTTAAATGTGATTTCCTTAGGGAATTTCAAATTAGTGAGGCACAAGTGCTAATACTGGCCCAAAGACATCAATATTTTTAGTTATCGCTATCCTGAGAGAGGCATAAAAACAGCTGCCATTTGTCTCTCCATCCTTGCCACATAGAATTTCTTGACTTTTCATATTTGCTATGATAAATTCTATCATTTCCCAAAGATTCACCACTGTGCATATAAATATCTGTTTCTTTTCTGTGAAGTGACAGGTGGTGAAATTCAGAAAGGAAGGTTTTTGGCGACTTTAATAATATGACTCCATTGTTTTAGGACCTGCATAATGATGCCATGCTGATGAAGAGGAGGAGCAGGAGGGTGTCAAGACTCGAGATGACGAACCCGGTACACATACAGTGAAATGCATGGAAGACAGGCCACTGTCCTTACTCAAAATATAGAACCTTTTACTAAGTAAAGAAGAGAAAAAGAAGAAGAAATGCTTCCAGTTGTCTGTGAATAACTCTGGATGTATTTGTAAAGGCAGGTTTAGCTTAACCACCATGGGAGCCCTTTATTAAATAGCTTTGTATGCTCCACGCTTCAATCTCAAGGCCTATAAGAGATCCCTGAGTGGCTTACATCTTACATGGGATTTCTCACTAACAGTGGTAACACTTGAGGCTCCTACTCCTAGATAATGGCCACTCTTTCTTTGTGTGTGTGGTACTAGGGATTGAACCCAGGACCTTGTGCATACCAGGCAAGTACTCTACCAATGAACTATATCCCCAGACCCAGATATTGCCACTCTTAATAATGCCCAGGTCTACTTAGTGCCACTTAAATTATTCATATATTGGTTTATCTAGTCTATTCTCTATTGCCTCTTTCTGAATGAAGGTCCCTACTGAGCATAACAGTGCACAGAGGAGAGCTCAGATAATATAAAGAAGGAATTTAGGAGCAATAACAGTGCTGTCTTCCTTCACTCCAATAAGAACATTTAAGACACACGTGAGATTTTTCCCACTTCTGTTGGCTCTCTTTTTTTATTACAACATTTTTACTCAAATTGGCAAAGTAGGCAAACAGCTATTCCAGTGTGAACTTTGTACTACTAAACAGCAGGGCATGGTGATCCAAACCCTCCAGCTAAATGATTTTCTTTCTCCCAAGGTATCAGCCTATATATAAACAGTGTAAGTGAGTTTTGCCGTATTATAGTTCTAAGGCTTTCAGGAAAAAACAAAACAGCACAAAGATACAGTGTATTAATATATGTTATATAATATAGTTGTGAGAAACTTAAAGATTTAAATGTCTCTCCATAATCCTGATTACCTAAACCATTTCGCTTTATTTTTGTCTTGGTTGCCATTATTGATTTCTCTATAGAGGCACTTATATATACACAAACATACTACATATTAACTAGTGTGCTAATCTTTGAAATAATCATAAATTAATACACTGAAAAATATTCATTATTTGAATAAGAGTTATTGGATGTTTGACAATTTTACAGTGAAGTCATGTTGGGGTTAATGATAGATTTTTAAATTGTCTGCTTTTCTGAAGCACCAGCTACTATTATCTGTAGGTTCTGAAAATTTAAATAAAAGTTACTGATTAGAAAGTCTTATGACCCATGTATTTCAGTTCCTTTTCCAAGGAATAGCTAACCTTGTAGTTAATCATTAGAATACAAAAGGTATCTTTGACCAAAGATATCAAGGGAAGAGACAGAGAGGCAAATTTCCCCCAAAAAGAATTTTTGACACATTAGGAAGCTTTAATTTGATCAGTAGGGGCTTAATTTTCTCCTATTTAACTATACACAGATCCTTACCTGATTTTAGGACTTTAATCTCCCTTTTATTAGAATGTTTACTTTAAAACAAAAACAAATAAATCAAAAAATCTTATAAAAGTTTTTGTCTCTGATCCTTTGAGAGATTAATCTTTCAAAATCCTTTTGCCAGTTTTACAGATTTAGGAGTGTCTTTCTCAAGAATCTGGAAGGCATCTGTTTGAAATGTAGTCATTACTGCCTATGTCTCAATCTAATGTTGACAGGCACCAATTTTTTTAAAATTAATTTTCTGACTCCAAAGTACAAAATGGTGGAAGGATGTGGTGGAGGAAAGTGGCTCAGGGCATGACATCTGGAAGCAGAGGGAGACTCCATTTGCCTGATACAAAATATATATCCCAAAGACACTGCCCCAGAGACCTCTTCCTCCAGCCACACACAACTTGCCTTAAGTTACTACTAAGTTTATCCCTATCGGGGAATTAATTCACTGATTGGTTAAAGCTCTCATAACCAATCATTACAAATCTAAACCTTGCTTTGTCTCACACATGAGCTTTGCAGGCACATTTCACATCCAGACCATAACAGGTATACGTGTGTGTGTACATATATCAATATAAATATATATTCTTTTTTTAAGTTTCAGATTTTTAAGTTATTAGTTTTCAAATATTCTTTCTCTTCTTCTCCCTTCTATCTTTAGAACATTTTTATACAATTGATGGCGTCCCACATTTTATTAATTTGGAGACCTATTCATTCATTTCTATTCATTATTTTCCTTTCTATTCTTCAGACTAAATGTTCTCAGTTGATATATTTTCAAGAATACTGATTTTCTCTTCCATTTCAAGTTTGCTCCTGAGACTTTCTAGTGAATTTTTTAAAATTTCAGTTATTTTACTTTTCAAGTTCAGAATTTCTACTTGGTTCTTTTAGGTAATTTATAACCTTTTGTTGGTATCCTCCATGTAGTAAGACATTGTTCTCATGCTTTCTTTTAATTGTTCAGACATGGCTTCCTGTATTTGTTTGAAAATTGTTAGGTCTGGTTAGGGTCTAAGATGCCCAATTAGGGGAACTGGTCAGCAGCTGCGAAGCCGAGCTGCAAGCCAGATGTGACGTCACTAGTAGACACGCCTCCTGTCAATCAGCAGGTTTTCCTGACCTATCCAGGAAGGACTCTGGCCTTCTCTTCCTGTCCCCAAGCCCTCCCCTTCCTGACCAGGTTTTCTTGAAATTCTCTGTGCACAGAAGATCCAGCGCCATTCTTCCAGACACGCTTTGGTGAACGGGAGTTTGGTCCGAGGGCGTGTATTCCAATAAAGCCTTGCCGAGTGGCTTACTTCATCTTCTCCTGGTCATGAAATCTTTACAAAAATATTTATAACAGCTGATTTAAAAGCACAGTTTAGTAATTCTCTCATCTGAGTTTCATCAAGAATAGCTCTTGCTACTTACTTTCATGATTGTAGACCATACTTTCTTGGATTTTTGTATGATTTGTTGTTATTGAAACTGGTCATTTTCAATAATTAACCATGGACAATTTGGAAATCAAAATAGTCTACCATTGGGGTAGGTGATTGTGCTACTGCTGTTAATATTAGTGTTTACTTAATGATTGCCTTAGACTCATTCTGTTAAGTTTTTATTCATTTAATGTGCAGTTCTAAAGTTTCTGTTTAATTATATTGGTTTATTGGATACATTATTCATTAGCTATGTATTAGACATGCAACTTTTTTTGGTACCTGTGTGTGCTGAAATCAAACCAAACCCAGGGACTTACATGCTAGAAAGCACTCTACCACAGTGCCACATCCAAACCCAAGAGAAATGCGGGGGTCGCAGTCCGTCCCGAGCCAGCGGGTCGAAGGGTACCCCCACATTCACTTAGCCGTGGAAATTGGGAAGAGTTGGAGCTAACTGGCTGTCCGTTCACAGCCCTCGCTGCTGCAGGACAATCAGACACGCCAGGGGGTACAGTCAGAGCAGGCACCCGTTTATTTGTGGAATAAGCATTCAACTTATAGGGCCGTTCTGCCAATCAGAGACAATGCACGTAGGAAACAGCTGTTCATGTGGCAAGGCACTAAGCCCCCTGAATTCTGTCCATGAGCTGCACGTTCGCGGAACCAACAGTAAACCAATCATATAGTTTCTCCTTCCTTTGTGCCTTTCTCATTTACACACAATGGCTAGTCATAAGGGCATAGCATAGAGCTAACTCCCCACAAGAAATTCTTAAATGTGTTTGAGGAATATGTCTGCCGCCTTTTGCTTTGCCAAGGGGCTCTGTGTGTTGATGGTTTGGTATTCCCTCAAGCCTGGAGCAGTTTGCCACTCTGCCTGTCTCTACTACCTACTTGCAAAGAGTCTCAAGGTTAGAGATAAGAGATTAGAGGCTTTGTGAATCCTTCCTGGGTTTGAGCACAACCTGTTCATACATGCGGTCTTCTACATCTTCAAGAGTATTTTGGAGCTTCCTAAACTCCCTCTGGATATTTCACTAAATTTGCCTTTCACATGTTTTCACCAGCATTTTGTTTACCAAAATTGGCATTACTATCTAAAACAATGGATGTGAAATAATTTTTGTCTACTTATCTTCAGCAAATGCTGTGGAAATAGGATTTCTCATTGAATGATCTTTCAGTCAGGTTCAAATAGACAGTCCTTTGGGTGAGGTTTATCCAGTGTGATTCCAAATAGTTGATATAGGGGTAGTATTCTGGGGAGATCCAAAATCATTCAGCCCCTCAAATGTCTTTTAGGCTACTGTTTTTCAGTTTCCATATTGTAATATTGCTCTTTTGAAAAGCTAAAAGAGATCTGGAAGACAAAGCAAGAGTGAGAATGAGACAGAGAGAGAGAGAGAGAGAGCAAGTCAAAAAGCCAAAAAACTTTTTCCTACTGAGAATCAGTTATTTTTTTAAGAAGCATTCCTGAGACATTACAAATTACTTTGTAATGTTCTTAATAGATTTTGACTATTTTTCCAGTGCTATAATTTTTCATATGGAAGAATGGCTTTACAGAGCCCCTTACCCCACCATTCTAGAAATAGTATGCCATCTCCCTAATTACAGTCTTTAAACTAAAGCATTTAGTCTTTAAACTAAATTTAGTCCTTCAACTAAAGCATTCTCTTAACCACTATGTTTATTTAGTATGAATAAGAACTAAATGTATTTTTTTATTTACATATTTTCCTTCTCTAATGGAAAATTATCTTTTAATATATAATTTGTGTCAAATGTAAAAATATATATACAACATATTCTTGTTTTATATTGACTATCTCTAT
The DNA here is from genome assembly GCA_004024805.1 of Geosciurus inauris. Lineage (NCBI taxonomy): Eukaryota > Metazoa > Chordata > Mammalia > Rodentia > Sciuridae > Geosciurus > Geosciurus inauris. The sequence goes on along the minus strand of PVHX01006340.1, from coordinate 4,180 downwards.
ATTCAATTCCATTATAGAAATCAATAATAGTATAAAGTAAATGATAAAAGATGCAAGAAGAATATAAGTAGCTCATATGTCTGCTGATCTTAGGGAAGGAAAAAAGAGTTAACTATGCACTCAATGAAACACATAAAGTCCCAAATATTCACAGAGAGTTAAATTAGACTCATTCAAAATATCTGTTCATGACACATTCACATTTCGCCCTAGATTTGCAAATAAAGATAATAGTTGTTTAGCAAATAATCTCTGAGTTAGTTATTGAGGAGATACTCTCCTTTCTTAAACCTCTGCTTCCTCATTATTTATCTTTACTTATGGGTTTCATTTGCACAAGTCTTCTATTGCTTTGTCATTACATTCTCTTTGTGACTGTCAGCTTCTTTCTCTGAAAAAAAAAATTAGCTAAATAACTAACCTGGACCTTATTTTCCTCTAAAAAGGAAAAACTAACTGGCTCAGTAGATCATAATCATCTTATTTTGGTAAAGATTTAGTTCAAGGCTTCTCAAAATTTGCTGGTCTAACAAGAATTTTTATAAACTGCCTTAGGTTAAAACTTATTATGAGCTGGGCACGGTGGCTCAAGCCTGTAATCCCAGCACTTAGGGAGGCTGAGACAGGAGAATTGCGAGTTCAAAGCCAGCCTCAGCAATGGTGAGGTGCTAAGCAACTCAGTGAGACCCTGTCTCTACATAAAACACAAAATAGGGCTGGGGATGTGGCTCAGTGGTCGAGTACCCCTGAGTTCAATCCCTAGTACCAAAAAAAAACCAAAAAACAAAAACAAAAAAAACTTATTATGAAAGCCTAAGATGGAAAAGGTGTTCTGGTGGATATTGAGATAAGCCAATTGTGATCAATGGACAAGTTCAAAAGGTCAGGGATCAAAGTAGTCTGGCAGCCAATTTCTGATTACACTACCCTTACAAATAATGTCACTCTTGAGTGTTTTATCCTTGTTTCTTATCCTCTTTGTACTCTCTCTCAATTTCATAATGGACAAGTATATATGATAACTCCTTATATCGTGAGGAAATTTTGGGTCCCACAGACAATGTTTCTTGTCAAATATATATCAATTCTTTTGGAAAATTTTTAAGAGCCTATACTCCAAAATAATAATAGACTTCATTATGAATTCTAAAGGTCTGCTAATGATACATTTGATTCAGAAGATAAATATATGGAGGTAGGGAAAGCATTTAATTGAAGGTTATTGAATTTCAAAAGGAAGTCTGGAGATAAAAGGAAATGAAGAAAATATTCTTTAGAAAAACTTGTATCTTTATGACAAACTTGAATGCATTCAGTGAATTTTAGGATAAAGACAATTTTAGTATATTTGTATTATGTCAGCCTAATTCAACTGAAGCTAGGTTTTTAAGAATTACCATCCATACATTTTTCTGAGTGAACACAGGCTGAGTCAACTTGAAATTTTGTAAGACTAAAGGGAAGACCCCGTAATGCTGGGAAAGTAGATGTAGTACCAGACCTTATTGCAGTTCATGAACTTTCTGATAAAATGCTATCTCACTCTGTCGATTTGAAATAACAGCATCTGTGTCAGAGGCTCATGCAAGAATACCCATCTTCATCTTCTTCAACATGTGGACCAGGTGCATATTCACCCTATGATGGCAACATGTGGACCAGGTGCATATTCACCCTATGATGGCAAGTTGGCAAGTTACCTCCATCACCAGGTTTGCATAGTTTAGTTTATATGGTGGAGATCTAAATGAAATATTAATCTCCCTTACTTCTTTGGTGTCTGCTTGAAGGTTATACTATGCTCCTTCATTAGTAGAAATTCATTAACCTTTTTTCCATTCCAATCTTTTCCCTGTCTCCCTTTCACTACATGTGGAAAAAAGAATGGAGTTGCATAATCAGAATAGAAAAGGGATTAAGGAAACTACTTCATGGTGGCTGAAAGATAATCTACAAAAACATAGTAAGTGCAGCTTTGCATACAGTAGAATCTAAGTAAGCAAAAGTATGAGTAATAAGAATTTTAAAGTCTATGATTTAGCTAGGCATACCTCTAGCTAAATGCACATCTAGCTTGATGCATACCTCTTCCCATGTCTCAGTGACTTAAGAGTCTGAAATAGGAGGATTGCAAGTTTAAGGTGAGTCTCAGTTTAATGAGACCCTCAGAAACTTAGCCAAATGTTTTTTCTAATATTATTTTTTTATTCAATAAAGTGCATATATGAGCACAAACCCAAGCTTCTATATAGTAAATAAATAGAAATAAATTTGTGGATATTAATAAATTCTGTAAAATAATAGATTTGTTTTGACTTGGAATATACTAGAATAAGATACTACTATTTCAGTTAAATCAACAAAATATTCATAAGTTCTGGTCAGTGATTATTTTTAATTGAAATTTTCACTTAAATTTTTTATTTAATGGGGGATATCAATATTTCAAAGCTAAATTCAAGTAAGGAGACAAAACATTTATTAGTTTACATTTGAAATTTGCTTTAAAGTACCACATAGACTAACATTTTTTGGGTTATAAAATTGTTCTATCATTTAAAAATGTAGCTTACTTATTTGTACTTGAAATATAAAAGGAACATGCATATGAACATATATGAGCAAGAATATGTCTAATGACAATAATTTCAGAAAAGAGTACCTTAACTAGATAAAACTGTTCTCTTCCACATTAAGGAAGTACACCTTAAATAAGTTTAAAAATAAATGTATAAATTGCCTATTAAAGAAATCTTATGTTTGTTTTATAGCTTATAACTTTTAGGACATAGGATGATAGATGTATTTATTTGTCTCATTGGATTACCAGCCTAAACTGAGAACATGAAATAAAGAAGAGATACATTGAGAGTTGAAAAATTTGATTTGTGTGCAAATAGTATAAAAATAAGTCAAATTAGTTCCTTAACTCATTTTTTGTAGAGGTTATTTCAAAATAACCTGAAAGAAGTCCCCAAATACAGGTCAAAACAGCTACAAATCTTGTTATATTATACAAGTCACCACAAACACAATTTTTTTTTAGAAAGCCCCTAAAGGAAGCAAGAGCAAAATGTAGTCTAATGGTAAAAATGTATCTTTCAGGAGCAATTTTTGAGACAGATTTTAATGAAGGTATAGTAGTAGCAAGAAATAGGAATTGTTATGGTTGAACAGTGTTTTCCAAATTAAATTGAGTGAAACTGAACAATCTAGTTAGAAAAAAGACTCCTGTATTGACACAAAATCATCTGCAGAGAAGATTCAATAGAATATATGTGATTTGAATCTATGGTCCTTTAATACAGATTAATAAGTTTATCAAATTCAACATTATAAAAGTAATGTAATAGGGATATCACCTTTGAATTAGTTTTATTCTGTTTAGAAAGAGAGAAATGAGCTCAATACCTAGTCATAATCCTTAGGTATAGAATATTCAGCATTCCTTTGAAATGAAAAACAAAATAATTTCTCAGTTCAATGATGAACTAGGTTAAATTCTGATCATATTTGCATACTAATAAGGAAAAGAGGAAAAAGAAACCAGAAGAACATTAATAGATTGAGAAAATTAGAAATGTCCTGGGATGAGGGTATTTCCTTCAGAAACTTGGCTATATTTTTTTCTTTGTGACCCATTTTGACAAGGATGCTGCTGAACGGATTTGAAATGTTTGATGTTAGTTGTGGTCCCACGATCTGAGGATAGAGGCCACCTGTCATTTTATGCAAAGCAGCATAATAGCATAAACTGACAAGGAATTGATATTGAGGATGTCTTCGCTTAGAGCTCTGGCATTGGGTAACAGAACAGGTTCAAATGTTAAGATAGTTGGTTAGAGAACTAAATTTTAGCTCAATTTGTATAATTAACAAAAAGAAAGAAAGAAAACAAAAATTAAGGACATTATCAATCAATGCAGGGCAAAGTTTTGATATCTTGCTCCATTAGAGTTCTGAGACAATTCATAGATGTCATCCCAATGACTTGCACCAAGTCTTTTGAATAAGATGAAAAAACACTGGAAGTACAGCTGGGCATGGCGAGGCACAACTGTAATTCCAGCAACTTTGAAGACTGAGGCAGGAGGATCACCCTTAGCAACTTAGTGAGAACCTGGGTTCAATTTCCAGTACAGAAAGAAAGAGAGAAAGAGAGAAGGAAGGAAGGAAGGAA